>VYZW01027887.1:15252-38752 GCA_013401315.1 Balaeniceps rex | reverse complement strand
TTCTCCAAACTAGACAAACCCAGAGTCCTTAGCTGCTCCTCATAGGACATGCAATATTAATTTGCATTTAGAGAAAGTTAGCTTAAAATCAAATCCTTTTCCTAGAAAATCATATAAATGTTTTATAGGCTAAAGTTCATTCTAAATTCAGATTAGTCACTTGCTACAAATTCCTCACTGCTGTCCCTAAACCACAGAATAAGCAGTTTCAGTTGGAACTTGGTGTCCTCCAAAATTCAACAGGAAGTGCTCTAAACTCTCCTATATATGTGAAACAGCCCTTCTGCTGCTTCATCCTTTTCAAGAACACTAACACAAGAGAGATAACAACANTTGATAAGGAGTTTGAAGAGCCAGCGATTTCAGCCCCTCACTGCCAGCACCCACAGGGCACAGTGTGAAGCCTCCCTCCCCACTGTTATCTTTAAAGGCAGGATGGCGCTGGTCAATCTGCCTCATGCAGAGAAACAGCTAAGGCACTACCCACCCTCAAGATGACATGGACAGACCAGGCCTGTACTACACTGTTTCACAGGCAGTTGCTTAACGAATGTCAGATTATTACAGTTCTTTCCACTGAAGAAGTGTATTAATTTATAGATCCCTCCCCTGCTAATCTCCAAGGAACACTGGGTCCAGTCCTAGTACCCATTCACCTCCTTCATGTGCAACTCTTCATCCCAGTTGCCAAACATGGAACAATGGGGGAAGGAAAGACAAGGCAGTTTGTCAATTGTCAGCCAAAAATTTGCACGTGTAGGAAAATGAGAAATATCACTCAGCTTTTCTAGTGAAACTTCCAGCTTAAGTTGCCCTAAGGGAGAAAAAATTAATTTTAAGCATAAGAATCTGAGAAACTCTTTAGAAACTTAAAATTAAGCAAGTCCTTAAATAGTTGGCTGAAACATGGCCACATGGATTGGTGAACGGACTGAAAATTATTAGTTCAATGCAAGTTACTGTGAGTTCCTTGCTACCTCTGAACCTTAAACACAAAATTGCGTCACTGCTAATTGTCCAATTATAAGCCTGCCTGCTTTTTTCACACTTGGAATATCCCTATGTCTCACAAAAAGTATTTCCTCCCAGCCTCACTGTGCATCAGCGCAAGACGGAAAAACTAAGCAGACAACGGAACCGTGGAAAAATGCTTTAGTCCCCTTGTGCTCCGTCACTCCCCAGCTGAGATAGGAGAAACTCTGCATTGTCACATGCACGTGAGTTAAATTATGTGGCTTTGCCTCTCATGTTCAGAAAGCAGGAAGACCAGAAGCAGGTGAGAAAAATCACAAAGGTCAAGAAGTGAGATCCAAAAATAACTTGTTATGGGGAGAGTCACCTACAGGGGACTCCATCAGACATGGACATAATGCACAGGATAAAAGAAAATCAGCTGACAAGCACTGTGGCAGCAGAATAAGTATCCAGACAGTAAGTTTTAATAAAATCAAACAAGATCATTCTCTCAATCTCACCTCACAAGCCTTTGTTGTATATTCTTTTGAAGTTATCTTGTATGGTGTTCGTTGGAGGTATTTCTCTCAGTAACCATCAGCACAAGTAACAAGCACCACTGCATGGTATTTGACTCCCATTCAACACAAAAGTTATTAAGTAAGTTATTAAGATTTCTGCTTACTAAGTGTATGAGTCTATGGTTTCTGCAACACGTATCACTCTAGGCCATCAGCTGTAAGAAAATTCTTTACTCCTTTTTCTCCGGACTCCATTTTCCCTAAAAAGAGACCAGGTTTTCATACGATTGCCCAAGATATAAAGTGCTAGCAGTTCATGCAAAATAGGATGCATATGTCCCATACTATAAGAGGTGGGAAGGTCTTCATGACTCCAAGATAAACTGATGACTCTGGGTTGCAAATGTAATGTACTGTTTCATCCTTCCAAGCCTTTTTCTACATGTTTATCAGTACTTTTCATGCTCTAAGGAAAGAGGAGCACAAAGAAGCCATTTCTCATCTAGTAAAAGATATCCTGGTAGTGTCATCCACCCAAGCCCAGGTCATCACAAGAAACCTTGTGAGGAGAGTATGTATGGAGAGAGGCAGGATGGAGAAAGCAGAACTTGGGCTCCTACAAATCACTACTTTTGGGAAGACCCTGTCCTCCAGCTGTCTAGGAAATGAGAAAGTGTTAGATGCCTTATCATGCATACCCCTCTCACTAACTGAGTGCAATATCAGAGCAAGATATCAGCAGTTTGCACAACATGCTGTGCTGTCTCTACTGAGTCCTCACTTCCACTCTCACCTAGCCACATTTACCTTTTCTCCTTGGGTCAGTTCCAGTTTCTTCTCCTGCCAAGTCAAAGTTCTCCACCCTTCAAATCTCCTTATTCCTTGTCAGCTTGCAAAGACATTTTCAATGCAAAGCCCAATCTCTGGCCCTAGTATCTCCACTCCAAAACTTAGAACATTCATTTTTCCTCTCTCCTACTATTATTTTCCAACAGTCTCGTCACTCTGGGCATCTAGTCCTAAGTAGTCTCCATACACACAGATATTTAGCTGCTATAGCCTTGGTATTCAAAGCATCTTCCTTTCCTCTCTTAACAACCCGGTCTCAATAGCAGGATCAGTGGGAGCCAAGAGAAACTCCCTCAACGTATCTTCCAGAGCTCCAGTTACAGTTGCAGTCGTTAGAGTTTGTTGAGGACAGAACAATAAGGTTTGCCTAAAGGAATAGTATTAGGGCCTAGACAAACCCACCAGACTTTCAGTGAGAAGGCTTACCTTAGCACTAAGGCCTCCATTCTATAAAAGTTAACTTTCTTCTCAAGGTCACAACAGAGTTATTCCAAGGAAAAAGATGTGGCAGGTGGATTTCTGGTTTTTAACATGGATAGTATTTTCTCCTTTTATCCTGTTCTCAAACTATTGCTGTGGTATGGCTGAGGACAAAGACACTTCCCTCTTGGAACAGGTCCAGCTCTTCTGTCTTCTCCAATATCCCGAACTAGGCTTCCTAACACCTCCTTGTTCCCCAAACAAAGTTTAAGCTTGGAGTTTATCTCAGAGCATTGCACCAAGCTGTCAATTAGAGCAGTCTTCCAAATCTGTGGTCCACCAGAGAACAACACAGGAAATTTCACCAACGCTCGAGTCACATGAATTGTGCCATGGTATGCCAACAATGGAATAATTTCCTTCTCAATACATTGGCCCCAATATGCTGTAAGCTCTGAATACTTTCTAGCGTCTTGATTCACTGCAAATGCAGTGATTACTGAGAAAGAGGTAACGAGGCAAGCCAAGAGTTTTCCCATATGGTCTCCCAACTAAGTCCCGTTGTTCTTTGGCCTTTAGGTGCCAGAAGGCAAATTAACTGCAAGCTTCTCTCTAAGTCTGAATTTCTTACTTTTTTATCATATGAAGGCAAGCTTCAAGGATATATTTTGGAAAAACTAGGAAAACAGGAAATTATAAACCATAAATTGCAGAGAAGAAAAGAAGTGAAAGTTCTTGTAACTCTGAGACATTCCCAGAGCCCGTGGATTACCAACAGAATAGCCCATACTGGCTATACCAGCTGTGTCAATGGGAGTAGACATTTTCAGCAAACAAAGCAGCCTAAAGCACAAATAGATTTTATTTAGGACAACTTTGATTCTACAATCATAACAGTTTGTGAGTTTTATGAGACAAAAGGAAAATCCTTTCAAGACGCCCTTTTCACATCTGAAAGAGCAAGCTGCTCAGTTTTGAGTAATTTTGGGATTAATAAGTTATCTAGACAGTTCAGTGTAAAATACTTGCAGTGTTGAATAGTCAGAGGCCCAAAGAACCAAAGCTGCCGTTTAACACAGATTCCAGCAGACACAGAGAGGAATATGTACATAAACACCTACCTACAACATATGGCATGTGTCTCACAGTAGTCCCTCCATATCTGATGAGAAGAATTAAAGTGGCATAAAGCAGGTCTTAAGCCTTGGAAAATAATTCATTTTCTAAGGGGACAGCAGAAACCAGTGTTGGTTTCCTTCTGAAAACCAACTCACAAGCTTGGTCTAAGGGTCAAACTGCAGAGGGCAACGCAGAAGTCAACCACAGCATACACTGCTGTGCAGATCCAGGAGATGAATTTTTAATCCTTGTCATCATGTACCTAGAATCATAGAATCACAGAATATCTCAAGCTGGAAGCGATCCATAAGGATCATAGAATCAAACTCCCTGCTCCTCGCAGGACTACCTAAAACTAAACCATACGACTAAAAGTGTTGTCCAGACGCTCCTTGAACTCTGACAGGTTTAGTGTCGTGACCACTTCCCTGGGGAACCTATTCCAGTGACCAACCACCCTCTCAGTGAGGAACCTTTTCCTAATGTACAACTTGAACTTCCACTGATGCAGCTTCATTCCATTTCCTCATGTTCTATCGCTGGTCACCAGAGAGAGGAGATCAGCAGCTCCCCCTCTGCTGCCCCCCTTGAGGTAGCTGCAGACTGCGATGGGGTCACCCCTCAGCCTTCTCTTCTGCAAGCTGAACAAACCAAGTGACCTCAGCTGCTCCTCCTAAGTCCTGCGCTTGAGGCCTTTCACCATCTTGGTCGCCCTCCTCTGGACACACTCTCACAGTTTGACGTCCTTCTTATATTGAGGCGCCCAAAACTGCACACAGAACTTGAGGTGGGGCTGCACCACTGTAACATAGAGTGGACAATCACCTCCCTCGACTGGCTGGCTGTGCCATGCTTGATGCACCCCAGGGCACGGCTGGCCCTTTTGGCTGCCAGGGCACACTGTTGACTCATATTCAACTTGCCATCAACCCAAACCGGCAGAACTCTTTCCGCTCTTCAGCCTCTCCTCCCCCAGTTTGTATGTATAACCAGGATTACCCCATCCCAGGTGGAGAATCCGGCACTTGNAGGTCGAGAATCCGTCACTTGCTTTTACTAAATTTCGTACGGTTGGTGATTGCCCAGCTCTCTAGTCTATCCAGATCTCTCTGTAAGGCCTCTCTGCCCTTGAGGGAGTCCACAGCTCCTCCTAGTTTAGTATCGTCGGCAGACTTACTTAATGTACATTTGATTCCTGCATCCGGATCATTTATAAAAACATTAAAGAGCACTGGCCCTAAAACTGAGCCCTGGGGAACCCCACTAGTGACTGCCGCCAGCCTTATGTAACCTCATTTACTATAACTTTTTGAGCCTGATCTGTCAGCCAATTGCTCACCCAACATATTATGGACTTGTCTAGCTGTGTGCTGGACATTTTATCCAGAAGGATACTGTGAGAGATAGTATCACAAGCTTTGCTAAAATCCAAACCCACCACATCTACTGGCTTCCCTTGGTCAACGAGATGGGTGACCTTGTCATAAAAGGAAATTAAGTTGGTTAAGCAGGACCTTCCCCTTGTGAACCCATGCTGGCTATGGCCAATGATGGCGTTGTCTCTCAAGGTGTTTTTTAATAACTCCCAGAATAACCTTCTCCATAATTTTACCAAGCACTGAAGTGAGACTGACAGGCCTGTAATTACCAGGGTCTTCCTTCTTGAAAACTGGGACAACATTTGCCAGCTTGCAGTCAACTGGGACCTCTCCAGACTCCCAAGACCACTGAAAAATAATGTAGAGAAGTCCTGCAATAACATTGGCCAGCTCTTTCAGTACCCTGGGATGAATCCTATCGGGCCCCATAGATTTATGTGCATCCAGCTGGAGGAGCAAGGCTTCCAGCTCAGGGCTCTGGGGGTCTCAGGGCCCATCACCAGCACTGAAGACAGAGGTGAAGAAGGCATTACACATCTCCGCTTTGTCTGTGTCCCTATTTGTGAGGTGACTGACCTTGTCAAGCAATGGACCAATGTTATCTCTGATTCTCCTTTTGCTATTAACATTTTTTAAAAAGCCCTACTACTCCTTTAAAAGCTCTACTACCCATTTAAAAAAGCTCTACTACCCATATACATGCAAGAGGCAATTACAATTCTCAGGCTCTGATCTTCAGTGGACTCAGCAACAAGAGCAACAAACTCCACAAGACGATCACGCACTATGCAGAAGTGGTGCTGGTTTCCAGTTATAGAGATGCTGCTCTTTGGCATGTGGGCATGTCCGAGGCTGGCAGGCCCTGCCCAAGTTCAGGAAAGTTATAGGCAACAACGCTTTTAAATGTCATCTGCTTCTCTGTCTTCCATATGTGTCTTGAATGCACCAAGTCTGCTTTGCAGCTCCCGACAGCACTCAGATGTAGGTCTGGGCGAAGAGACTTACAAGCATATAGGCTTTCATTTTTCATCTTGCCCATTTTCACGGTCTAACTGGCTTCCTCTCCTAGGTTCTCGGTGCAAGAGGTTACTGGCTGTGCAGTACAGGAGCCACAACACCTTCATCCACTACCAGCATTTTTTGGTGGAACCAGCCCAGAAGCTGCTCTCCAGCAAGCTGCTCTTCTGATCAACACTGGCTCAAGGGCAAGTCCTGCTGCTTCAGCAACCAAATTCTTTCATGACACTTTGATCCAATTATCACCCATCCCAGAGCAACAAGCTATTGAACACAGTAAAAACAGAAGACCATCAGAGCTCCAAGCACTATGTTTGAGCATACAGTCAATGCTCCGCATTGATCTGCTGTTGTGGTAGGTCCAGATAGAGCTACAGAAGTGCCTCTACTCTCAGAAAGGTCAGCAAGCCTGTGGAAATTTCAGGATTACAGCAGAATTCATATTTACAACAAATATCAGGGACAGAGGTAAGAGAATTGGAAAGAGAGATTGTCCATTAGGGACTTCATCCAACAGAAAAGGCTAGCATAAAAGTTGAGCACACTTGCTGTATGAGATAATAAAAGGAATAGTTCTTTTCCTTCTTTCAGTTGACACACTTCTGTAAAGCAAATTAACAAATAAAATACTACCAACAACTGAATTGCATGGCCTTTGCACTAACCAGAATGAATGTGTCTTCCAGGGGAAAAAAATAGTTTAGGTCATCGGTAACAATATTTAAAGGGTCAACATTTGCATCAGTGCTTACTTTTCACCAAATCACTTTCTTTACCTAATTTGTTTCCATTACCAACTTTACCAGCTTGGAAACAGAACACTGAATTTCCGTGTTGGAATGGAATTGGAATAGATTTCCTTCCTCTGTTTGCCACTCATGTTGCTGCTATCTTCTAGCCTGATGGTCATAGGACTGCTATTTCAGACCTTGGGGTGTTCTCTGGTCAGAATGCAAAGAGTAACATTTGCATAGCCTCCAAAGGAATTTTAGTATGGTTAAGACTTGTGCAAATATACTTTTGGGCTGCTATTCTTCCATTTATGAAGGAGGGGAAAAAAAAGTCTTAATCTTTGTTTCCTGTCTCAGCGACCCCGTTTCACAACTGCTCACGCTTTTGCATTTGGACAACCACTGCAGCTAGATCTAAAGATTCCCATCAGTTTCTGTGGACAGGAGATTAGGCTCTTTAAGATCATCTCCAAAACTGGTCTTCAGGTCTTTGCTGAGCCAGTGTTACTCTCTTGCTCTCAATGTCACCCATAAGTTCAATTTTAAATGTTCTGTGGATACACTTCACCATGAGCCCATGGCTGGGGAATTAGGGATCACTGCTCTCTAACAACTCGACACTGCTGCCTCTTTCCCTGCAGCTCTGTGACACGAGCTGAAAATGAACCCAGAGACTCCCCTCTTTGTTCCACCCAGCATGGCGCAGCAGCAGCTGGGTGAGTTATCTGTCATGCCTCTGACATAACACCCCAGCCCATGCCACGGTTGCAGCGTGCTGGAATGGGAAGCAGGTGGCACATTTCTACAGGAAACGTCGGTGCCTTGGCAAGAACATTGTAGCCAGCAAGTCTGATCATCCCAAGCATGTGGCCACGTTTCCAGGCCCCCTCACCACCACTTAAAGAAGCTGTGCTATTCCTGCAGGTGCTCCTGGGCAACAGATTGGAAAGCAAGTGTTCTGCCATACGGGGCCCTGGGCAGGGAGCCACCTCTGAAGATACGTTTGGCACGTGAGCCTGCTGTTAGGGAGGAGATTAAAGCATACTGCTACAAGTGGTGAGGGAAGACAAGACTCCCATGTGACATGCCACTAGCAGCAGATCGCAGGCAAGTGGCGAGATGGCTTCAAATCTGACTTCCAAGACGAGGGTGGCAAGGCTGCTACAACACTAGAAACTGAATTATCATGAATGTGACTCCAACAGGACATTACACCCAAGAGATGGCTGAGGGAGAGGGAAATGATTCAGTACAAACACTCAAAAGTCTGTGGTTCACCTTCCCTGCAGGAATCCCCATGAACACACTTTCTGTTCTTTCAGCTGTGTACAGGAGGCTACCAGTGTGGACAAGAGGGAAAATGTCTCTAACACAGCCATGACATTTTGCATTTGCATAAAGAATTTCAGGGGAGAAAAAAATCACAAAATATAGTAATGAATAAATACTCTGTCCACAAATTTACAAAAAAGCAATAGATTTCTTCATGAACTCCTTTACAGTAACAGTGCACACTATCAGTCAATTACATCCTTAAGTGTGCTTGAGTTACGCTATGCATTTGTCTCTCTGCTGTTTACTAATTTCCTTCTAAATATAGGAACTTTCTTCTGTAATGGCATGACTTAATTCACCATGGGAATTGTCGTCTTAAATTTTATCCAGAAATAAGATTATACTGCATACCAAATAGCAAACAGTCACAGTGGGAAGTTTATGAGCTAAAATTTCTACATAGGAATGAGACTGCAAATATTTGTGAAATAGAGGAATTCAGCAGAAGAGGGGGATAAATTAATTATTTACACTTACAATCAGAAAAGCTGTGGTTCTAAAACAAAATTTTCTTGCAAAATTAAGCTCCATACTGTGTGTGTATTGCATTGCATGATGCCCTAGGAGAATACCTATCTTAATTAAACACCATGTTTTTAGGGTGTTCTAGATATATTTACAGCCTATGTACTAAACTGTCCTGCAGAAAAGATCTGGCACCCTGGAGTTTTGGCAAGAAGGGGAAATTTAGTTAGGTCTAGACACAGATTGGTTTGAGCTTTTGAATAGTAATGAATAACCTTCTCACATTTCTGGAGTCACTGAATACATAGTTACTGCTTGCTGTCATTGATCCCTTAAAATCACTGTCACTAATTAAATTTATTACCAACTACAAATGCAGGTATGAAGTTCCAGTAGGACTTCTTTGATTACCTAGGTGAACTGTTTTCATCAAAACTTCAGTGTGCTCAACATCAACAATATACTTAGGCAAGAATTCAGTGAAACAGCATCCAAAAGAATGACACATAGATCAGCTAAACTGTGAGACAACAGAGCTATCTCACTGAATCCGCTCCCCATGTTAACAGACTAGCAGAGTGCTTTCCTGGCAAGACTGACAGCATTTGGAAAAATACCACACTGAATACAAACACTGCAACCTTTAAATATCATTCTCAAGCCAGAGCCAAAGAGATGGTATCAGCTTCATGTCACAGGAACTTCAGTTGTGCTACCATTTTACAGTCACTCTGTCGCATGTGTTTAAGGAAAACACATTAAACATTTTTAACTGTAAGAAGGTTTTGTAACATTATGTAGTACAAGCATTGAATCAGAAAGCTGTGGTAGATGAGGAAGAAAACAAACAGTAGGCAATGGGAAGTAATGTAAGGCTGTCTCTCAAGTACGTCACAGCAGCCTGGGTGCAGCCAGCCAGGCACTTTGCCTTGGAAACTGGCTGCTGAGATGGCAGGAGGCCACCCTGACCACCCCGCTCTACCTGGCTGCAGGAATCCCCATTGCCCGGTGGCGATTGCTCCCAGACTGCACAGCATGGGAAAGCGGTGCCTGAGGCATTAGCATTTATTAGCAGTCCTTTTGGATGCTAGTTATTAAGAAGACATCATAGAAACAATAGGGTTAAAAAGGAGACCTCCTGATGTCTCCAGATGTGCAGGTAAAGCAAACATAAAGGGACTCCCTGCTCAGTATTACACATTTTTTTTCAGATGCAAGGGATAAACCACTATTTGGGAGGACTTGTGTCACTGCTAAGAGCAAACAGCAACAATTCATATAGGAGAGAAATGAAATGATACTGCCATAATAAGACAATACTGGCACCCAGTGGTTTTTAAAAGAGGTCATGCTTGGGTTTTTTGTGAGTTGTTTGGTTTGGTTTGGTTTTTGGTTTTTTTCTGTAAAGAAGCATTTTCTTTTGAAACAGATTCTTGATGCATCTGCCACACTTTGTAAACTAAGACAAGAGTAAAGATTGTGATTTATTCCTAAAGAAGAATGCAGAAAGTTTTGTTTCAACCTTCTTGATTCAGTTTTGGCACTCAAAAAGGTCATTTGTTGCAGCAAGAAATAAGAAGATGCAGAAGCATTTCAGTCCAATAGAGTTTATGCTCTATCAAGAGCTAGGCAAAGCAGAGACCTTCAGTCCCCTCTGATTCTGTCCAGGTTCCCATACCAGGACATCTGGTTTTCTGCAGTAATCTCCCTCTGAGTTAGAGGTTGTTGTGCTAGTAGTCCTATCCTTAACTCACACTTATGCCATGCCCCATTTTATTGTCTACCTAAGAAAGTATTCAACACAAAACAACACAGTCCCCTAAACTTTTTTCTTGGTGCTATGCTAAGAGGAGCAGATTATCTTTGGGCTATGCATATGTTCTATTAATATTCTAAGGAAAGCTCCGGAGTATGAGTGAGAATAGGAAAAACGCTTTTAGTCCATTATTTGTCACAGAACACATACTGTTGTGGCAAAACAATTTTTCTTAATCTGCAGTGGTTGACTTATGCAAACAACACCTGCACAGTCACAGAAAACCAATTAAGCAGTGAAATAAACTGAAAAAGAGATCTACATAGCAAGGGCAAAACACAGAAAATAAAGAGGGGATCCGTTCTCTACTCTTCCCAAAAGAAATCCAAGGACTCAGGGACTACTACCTGCACAGCTGTACCTGTGAGGCGTTTAGAGAAGATTGCAGGAGGAGGCTCTACACATTCACCCCTTTCATGGATGTGGTGACAAAAAATCCAAGATTTTTTATGCTTCTTCGAAGTCCACTGAGCCTGTAGATGTCACCTGAAAAACCTGCAGTTGTAGAGACTCAAGGGAAGAGTAAGAAAACGCTTGACATGCAATAGCTCCTTTGCATCGCAAGAAGAAATCCAAAGCCTACCTCCCCTCAGATAAAGGAGCAGTCAAAAGGACAAGGAAAATAGATCTTGTGAGGGGACTAACAGGAGTGTGGGGGAGAGAAAGGAACAGGTACAGCCTTGTTTATGCAGGACTTAAACAACAGCAAAGAGTTGCAATGTTAAGCAGGCCAACACAGCTGGCCAAACCACATAGCTTTGCAGTGGAAATCCAGGAGTCGGTAGAGCAATGTATGGAGTGGGCACAGGAAAAGGCTCTTGGACAAATATGCTAGCAACAGTAACTGAAAAGAGCTTTCCTTTGGTCCACACCGCACACACTCCACAGAAGACTGAATTTCCTCTGTTGTCCATGCTGCCACTCTGACCTAGGACTGTGGGAAAGCAGTTCATTCAAGGTTATGCTTTTGTCCTCTGGGGTATAGCGGGTATAGTGGCAGATTTGTGGGTTTTGTGATAGGGACTTCTCCATCCAACCACAGCATCATCTTTTGGTTGCTGCAGACCTGAGCCAGGCTCCACCAATCAACAACAAGATTGTAAAAGCTTCTGCAGACCATTACCAGCATAATGGGCTTCTGCTGTATATTTCTTTTATTTTTAACAATAAACACAATTTTGTCCCCAAATTCTGGCTTTTTAGATGTCTGTCTCAAAGTAAACCTCCCAACAACATATTGGTTTAAAATTCTAATCCCTCAATGCATTTAAGCTTATTCACAAATGTAAACACATACTTTGCTCAACTGGAATCTTTACTGAAGCAGCAATGCAAATAAAATTACACAACTCACAAAAAGAAACACTGTAAACTTCACTGATGTTCCTGTCTTTACAACAGTTGTCAAACCCTGAAATACCTGGGCCTTACACCAAAACACAGAAAAGACAGATGTAATTATCACTTTATTCTGCTTGGCAAAACAGTGTAAAACTGGATGGTTCTGTTGAGTTAGAGAATGATGGGAGAGCACAGTTTACAAGATGATACTTGTTAGGGCTTGAAACATCTCCCTCTATCTATCTACTCAGAGTTTTTTAAGAAGCACTTGCACACTGGCTCACATTTGACTCAGCTCAGTCACATACACTGTTCCAATTTATATCCATAAGAAAAGAAAGAATACAATAAGCCCCAGGTGCATTGTAGGAAAATGGCTTAGACTCAAACCTGCATTACAGTAGATCACACAGTTGCCACTGGGCAGAAGACTATAAGGCCCATTTCATCAATGTGCATTTTATGTCTTCCTGTTTTTTTGCTCAAGCACTCACACCTCCTTTGGACAGAGACGAGTTTTTTATATCACTAGAAAAACAATGGAATAAAGTATTTTTTTTCCATATTGGACCAGTTTTCAGGATTACAAATTCCACTGTATTAAACATGGTGTGTTGACCTTGGAGGGATGCCAGGTGCCCACCAAAGCCGCTCTATCACTCACCTCCTCAGCTGAGCAGGGGAGAGAAAATACAATGAAAGGCTCGTGGGTTGAGATAAGTGCAGGGAGAGATCACTCACGAACTACCATCATGGGCAAACCAGACTTGATGTGGGGAAATTAGTTTAATTTATTGCCAATCAAATCAGCATAGGGTAATGAGAAAATAAAAACTAAATACTAAAACACCTTCCCCCCACTCCTCCCTTCTTCCCAGGCTCAACTTCACTCCCGATTTCTCTACCTCCTCCCCCCAAGGGGCACAGGGGGACGGGGAGTGGGGATTGCGGTCAGTTCATCACACGTTGTCTCTGCTGCTCCTTCCTCCGCAGAGGGAGGACCCCACACACTCTTCCCCTGCTCCAGCATGGGGTCCCTCTCAGGGGAGACAGTCCTCCATGAACTTCTTCAATGTGGGTCCTTCCCACGGGCTGCAGTTCTTCACAAATTGCTCCAGCATGGGTCCCTTCCACAGGGTGCAGTCCTTCAGGACCAGACTGCTCCACCGTGGGTCCCCCATGGGGTCACAAGTCCTGCCAGCAAACCTGCTCCAGCGTGGGCTCCTCTCTCCATGGGTCCGCAGGTCCTGCCATGAGCCTGCTCCAGTGCAGGCTTCCTATGGGGTCACAGCCTCCTTTGGGCACATCCACCTGCTCCGGCATGGGGTCCTCCACGGGCTGCAGGTGGATATCTGCTCCACCATGGACCTCCATGGGCTGCAGGGGGACAGCCTGCCTCACCATGGTCTTCACCAGGGGCTGCAGGGGAATCTCTGCTCCGGTGCCTGGAGCACCTCCTCCCCCTCCTTCTTCACTGACGCTGGTGTCTGCAGAGTGTTTTCTCTCACATATTCTCACTCCTCTCTTTGGCTGCAGTTGCACAGGTTTTTTTCCCCTTCTTAAGTACGCTATCACAGAGATGCTACCACTGTCGCTGATCGGCTCAGCCTTGGCTAGTGGCAGGTCTGTCTTGGAGCTGGCTGGCATTGGCTCTATTGGACACAGGGGAAGCTTCTAGCAGGTTCTCACAGAAGCCACCCCTGCAAGCCCTCCTCTACCAAAACCTTGCCACGCAAACCCAATACATTCAAACACGAGACCAGATGTCTTCATGTTTGCAACACATTCTTTTGGCACAGCTTGTCAAAACAAAGTCAGTCTTGGAAAATCTGAGTATGAATGTTTTCATGTAAGTGGCCTCCAGTGTCTTTGTTAGCCCAGGCAGTTTAAAACTCTGTAGTTTTAAATTAAGTACCCAAGGGTCCATTCTGATCACAATATCCTAATAGACTGTAACTCAAATGCTAGTTTAGCTTTTATCTCTCACTCCTGTTATACCCAGGAAAACCTAATTGTGCTAGTTTAAGTAGGTGCTTAATGAAACGGTTTAACTGATGTGCTGTTTTCACTATTGTAGGGAGACAGGGCTGATACAGCGGCACTGGAAGAACAATGGTATCTTCACTTGGGTAAGGGAAGAGCACTGCCAGAAACCTTTCCAATCCCCAAAGTCAGACTGGGTGCAGTTCTGGGTGACAAGTGAATATGACACCATAGCATGTCCCTCAGTAATTGCTGCATTTCAGTCTTCACAGGTGAGAACAAAGCCTCAGCTCGTGCTCACCCTGGCCTTTACTAAGGCCTGCGGTGTCCTGCAGAGAAAGCTTGAGGACCGTTATCTCACTGCCTGATTGAGCAGGCACCTATGCAGTTTTCATACCTTCTTATGATGGCGCAGGCTCACTATCCCTCCCTACTTCCTCCAGATGAGTTTTGCCATGAATTCAAAATGACATAACACTGACAGGCAAAGAAACATTCCTTAGCTTAGAAGGGAAAAGAAGCACAAATGGGGCTGGGAAAACTAGATTTTAACAGGATGTGCTTAGTGGCTTGAGTGCATGTGATCTTTTTAAATGCAGGATTTCGTTTCTTAGATTCAAATATAGCTTTGTCTTCTATACTTGTGTATTTACTGTAAAAGCTTGGAAATGGATTTTTGTTAGATGCAGGTCAACACAAGGATTCAAGACACCAGTGTTTTCAAGGGAACACGTCTTACTGTTGCCTCAGGAGGTGGCCATTAATAGCTAAAATGCCAGTACCTGACGTAAATTTGCAAGTATTAACAGAACGGAGAGCTGTTGCACACCGGAATTTAACAACCTGTCATCTTACTGGAGCATTTACACTTCCACATAAGCAAGCGATTAAACAGATGCCATGAGCTCTGAAGTCTCTGTTATTCATGCAGTTGAAGTTTTTTTTCTGTGAAATCTCTTAACTTCAATATATATTTCCAGTTACAGTCATGGCAATTACCGACACAGAAAGAATCACTCCTGCTCTTGTGGCAAAACTCTTTGTGCTACAGAGGTCCAGAAACTGTATCCTGAATTCTTGAGGAGGGCACACAACTGTTGCTAAGAGCAAAACAAGATTTTGTTTTGTATTCCTTTTTTTTTTCTTTGCCATTCCCTTAGCTCTGACTCTTCTAACAGAAAAGCATAGCTTTGCTTTATATTGTCTAGACTCTTACTTAAAATCAAAAGCAAATAAAAACCTGTATTAAAATTAAATCCAGTGATGTATCCTTTTAGGCCTGAGGCACCTACTTTGGTACTTAGGCAATCCTTAAGTAAGAACTTAGTAAAGGTTGTTGGTTGGTTTGTTTGTTTGTTTTCCCTTAAGATTGTAAATTCAAGCAAGGAAATCTGAGACCTTGTATTTTTCAGCCAATATTGTACAAATTTTTCATGGCTTTTTTTTAAGCATAATGATTTCTTTAATACAAATTTCCAGAAATACTGCTAATTTTGTAATGCATGAGTTGCTTCTGTTGCTCATTTTATGATCAAGGCAGGTCCTCCTTGTTCACTATTTGAAACTTGGCTTTATTACTGAAGCTTGTAAGGCCACAATTCAGAAGGCCGCTGTTTAGAAAACCACAGCAGTTTCAGGAGCTCACTGAGAAATGAGTACTGAATGTGCTATCAGCAATAAGTGATGCAGCAGACAAACTGAGCTGGAGAAGAAAGCTTTACATGCTGAAAAAAAATCATCGAAGGAAACCTGCTTTCACAGAAACCATTATGACAGCAGGGAACTGGACTCAGTGGCATGACAGTGATGACTCTCTGTCAGGACTCAGTGGCCACAGCCTTGCTTCAACTTGTCTTTTGTCCCCTCCATGCCCTAACTCCAGACTGGATCCTTCTGAAATCCAGACATAATTAACAGGGCAACTGGACATGAAACCTTAACTTTCTGAAAAAGTTTTTTGAACAGATTCAAAGCAACATATTATATGCAGTTAATTCTGCCCTGTGATTTCTAAGATGACAGGCTGCATCCAGCCTAGCTAGGAACTGAAAGCTGCCATTATCTAGCAGCTACATACTGGCCCATATGAAATGAACTGACACAGTTAACTTAACCCACACAGGCCTAGAGTCAAGAAAATTGGAATACCTTTTACCCTTAAATAGGGCACCAGGATAGGTGACCAGCAAATGCTGTCATTCCGATCTGGAGTGCAGTCATGGGTCAGCATCCAACAAAGGCATTTTAAAGCATTCCACTGAAAGATTTCTGGAATATTTTGTCCAGTACCAATTTTCACATTTTTGAAAGTGAGAAATCATGAACTAAATTTAGGTGAAATTCACATGTTTACAAATGACATCATAGGAAGCTATTGTCACATACTTAATTCTACCAAATGGTACAATGAGATCTTTTGTACAAAGTTTAGTCACATTTAGAACTGTTTTGCTTTATCCCAACAGCATCTATTAAGATACAGAAATGATCTATTTCTCAACAGAGTTTCTTTCTCTTTTCACTAGTCAGGCAGACAGCAGGCTCTCTATACTCCAGGAATATTAGCTGACTTTCAAGGAGGAACCTAGTAATGTATGCATAATCCTATGTAGCATGCAGTTCTTTATATTTTACATTCTTCTTACATCTCCAGTGACCAGAGTTTGGCAAAAGAGAAAACAGGCTATAAGACAGACAATGAGATCTTTGATTTAACTTGGCATAGAAAAATTCTTAACTTGTTCTCCTGGGATTAATACTGTTAATCTTGAAAGTGCAATACAAGGAGCACTACGTGCTTCTGTACTTATCATTACTCATATTAGTACATCTCTGAAGTTATGTAACAACAGAGACTGTGTTATAACAAAATTCAAGCAATGCTGCAGGACTGTAAAGTCAGAAACCATTTGTTGTGCGGATGGCTAACAGAAATGTCAATACGGCAGCTGTGCCTCCATAGCTGCTTAGGTCTCTTTCCTTCTTTGACAATCTTCTGCTTCTCCAAAAGATGCGTATATACCAGCTACCAGCAAATAAGGAAAAGACGGTTTTCCTGGCACTTCTCTAACCATTAATCCATACTTTTCAGTGCACATATAATCAGCATGTAACTTAGAAATTCCTATAAGAAGCGTATTATCTATATAGTATTGAAAACACAAAATATGCAAAGGAAACTGTGTCTTCAGAGTGGCCTGGCTCACCCATGCAACAGTTGCGGGACACCAAAGCATGGCACAACCAGGGAGGTATAAGAATTGTCATTGAGAACCTTGCTTCACCAAGCAATTCTTCCTCTTCTTTGGGACATTTCTCTGGAAAAAGGCCAGAAGATAGAGAGCCAAAGGACTCTCTAATGGGCGTGCTAGTAAAAAAAAAGTGTTTATAAAGGAACTGGACAGAAGACACTGATGTTTTTGTCATGTTGCATTACTTCAGTTCAGCAACGCCATCTGGGATAAGTTACTGTATGTTTGGTACTGGACCTATATTTGTCTCCCGTGAAGTGCATGTTCCCAATTTAGCATTTTTTCCTATTTGGTTTAGTCTACTGGAACTGCTGCAGCTGCTAATGCTCCAGAAATTCCAGGAAAAAAAGAACTTCTGAACCTATGGCCTTTGGGTTTTTTTGAGAAAGCTCTTGCAAGTTAGACCACACCACACAGTATGCAATTTTTTTGTACAAGAAGATTTTATTGTATGATAATAACCAGTATGCATGTGGCTCACGTAAGCTCTATCAGCTTCTCTTTCAACAGAGCGAGCAAAGAAAGAAAACAACTATGTACTTTCCACTTTTCTATCAGATATGGCCACATAGCCTACAGAGCTACCTGATCTGAGCATAGGCTGCCTTCTCATGCTGCGAATTCTGTTGCAAAGTACCAAAAAAACTGAGGAAATCAAGACAGAGGTCCAGGGTTTCTGCAGCTAGCCTTGATCCCCTACTCAGGCCTTGAACAGCTTTGGCCGATCAGGATGGTCTGGTGCGCAGGACTGGCAACCTTGGGCATGTCACTGAGCACCAGTCTTCAGCAAAAGCAGAAGCTGGTGAGCACAGAGCATCCATAATGCCTGGGTTTGCTTTGTTATTCTTTTTTCTTCCCTGCACCTCAACCAGCCCTTTATAAACTGAGGCAATTAGAACTTCCTCTGCTGTACATGGTAGGTAGGGAAGAGACAGGAGCAGCTGTCAGGACCCCACAGATAAGGCTGGAAGGGGAGGGCTGGATAGAGGGCAGCTGCAGGCAAGGCTGCCTGACAGCTGAAACTCCCCAGAAAGTCAAGTGCTGCCCTGGCGAGGAAGCCATCAGGAAGACGAAGGGGGAGAGCCCGTTCTGGAGAGCCTGCAGCAGCCAGGTGCGGGCAACAGGCAGTGCAACAGGCAGGCCGACCCCGCGGCTGCCCCACACCACCCGGCGGGGCAAACCCCCGAGGGGCTGCCCGGTGCCCAGCCTCAGGCCCCACGCTTCTTCCTCCCCCGCGCTGCTGCGGGCAGCTGTCCCCCGACACGGGCATCCCACCATCGCCAGCCGTTCCGCCGCACACCCTGCCTGCCTGAGCTTCCCCTCAGGCCGCCCGCCGCCATCTTCCCGGGTCACCACAGGCCGCCATCTTCCTTCGCGCCTCAGGCAGCCCGGGGCAGCCAATACGTTATGCAAATCTGCCATCTGCTGGTGAATGCGGGGTAAAGGGATTCTTTATACAGCCGTGCTGCCTGAGCAAATTCCAAAGAGTACTAAATACGAGGTTTTTTCTTTGTTTGTTTTTTTTTACTTTTGCACGTAGCACACCATGATTTCTCCTACACGCAGCACCCTTCTTACAAATCCATGGGATCTGGCATTTTTGGCAAAAGGAGTGTGCCACAGCTGCTGGGTTCCCTTTGGCAGCGCTGCACCCCACCGGTGCAGTCGGGTTTCCCGACTCCCTGCTCAGCCGGGGAGCTCAGAAGCTCTGCCAGGGGCCGTCATTGGGAAGAACCGTGCAGCAGCAGGGTCTACAGCGCGGGGGAGGCGGAGCAGAGGCCCGGGACAGCCAGGCCCAAGGACCTGAGCATGGCCAGTGAGAAGTGTAAAATCCCTGGGAGCGCCACAGGGATCGGGGTCTCACAGCCCTGGTGCTGGCTGGAGGCCTCTGCACCCCCAAGGACCCTCCCAAGTGCTGGGGCTTCCACCGCCCACATTGCCTTCTCCTCTGGCTGCTGCCATGCTCTCAGCGTGAGAAGCATGAAGGCCGGGAGCAGCCCTGGGAATCTGGGCAAGATCCTGTCCCTTGATCACAGGGCAGCTTGTTAAAACTGAAGGAGAAATCATTTTCAAGTCCAGCAAAACAAACTGTTTGAAATGCTGGCTGACTGGTACTCTCTCTCTTCTTTGCAGGAGGTGCAAAGGTGAGACCCTAGCTCCTCAGCTTAATGGAAGCCTTTTACCGAAGCACTCTCATTTTTAACCTGAAGAAATGCTGGAGCTCTGAGAAGGAAAGGAACCATACTGATCACATCTCAGCCCTTCTGCTGGAGCTGCCCCCTGCAGACCTTTAGCTCCAGGTATGCTGGTTGTTGGTGATGCTGACATTTCTCCATTAAAAGCAAAACTGACTTCATCAGTAGTAAATAGTCTTATTGTTATTTCAAGTAATTGCATATTAATTTGTACTGACCTAAATTCAATAGCTGAATAAAGAAACATCGCCTATGATTATACATGACTTTAAATTAAACATTTTATGACAAACAGTGGATTTTAGTTTGTAATCAGCAGATGGCTGTTACAGGTTGTTACAACTAGCATTTACTTCTGGTAACAAGGAGTAGTAACTCCAAGTTCTGGCTCTCATATCAGATGTAGCTTCCATTGTTTACAGTTGAGTATTTTAGCTGTCATTCTGTCAGCAAAAAATGCTGCCAAGGAAACCAAGAAACCAGTCCTGGAAATCAGTTGATTGCTGCATGACTGGTAAATTCTCAACAGGTATTTCTACATTTTCAAATGCAGTCCTTAGTCATTCCCTGGAAAGTCTGACTAGTGCCAAGTAACTAGTTCAACATCTTACATGTTTTTGAATATTTTTCTTTGCTGTTATTTGTCCTCCAAGAAGTAATGAAATAAGAAGCTTTGAACTAGGCTGCAAGCAACAAGTTTGCCAGGAACTTTCTGCAGCATTTTGGAAATTGGTCTGATTCGTTTGGCTTTGTTTGTTTAGACAAATCATTTGCCTTCTTCATTCTTTAATATCTAATTTTTGGTGTTGACACACCTCCTAATTTTGTTGGCATGTGACATTTCCTTCAAGCCAGCCTTGTAACTGAAAGACAAAATGGCTGTGTAACATGCATTTCCTTCCCAGTCATTTAATTCAACATGCTACCACATCTCTAAGCAGCTCACTGTTCTTAAGGATCTATGGACATTGTATGAATGGGATAACATTGTTTTCACCACAAGTACTTTAAGGTGTTCCTACTGCCAATCTTATAGGCATCACATTGATTAAAGAAGCAGTGAATTATACAAATTGCATTTTTGATGCGCTACAAAACATCAAAGTGTGTGTAATTTATTAGTTTTTTCTCATGACAGTTCACAAGAGCTGCATTTAATGGAAAGAACTGCATTTGTATTTGTGTTTGTGATAGGGTGGTATTGTTTCTCCTGTTTTAATGGGTGTCTGGAATCCTGAGATGCTTGGTGTCACCAAAATATGTTCCTTATGCTTACTCTCATGTCTTCAATATTTTGTATTTCATGGTTCCTACAGAAGATGGTGTGTATTTCTTAGTGGAGTGTTCTGGTTATGTGTCAAAATACCCCAGTGCATCTGCTTCTGTACCCACTTTGACAATGTCCAATAGAACTCCACCAAATTTACTTTATGACTCCATGTTTACTTTTTTAATGAGATAATTTTTATCTGACAATCTGCAATGGTTTAGTTGATAGTTGCTCTTACTACCCTCCATGTATAAATTTTAATACCTTCCACTCTTCCCAATGAGTAAATCAAAGCATCAAGCATCAAGGGACTAGAGTAAGGTATTCAAATTTTAAACATATCAGTGAGAGCTGAAAGTGTGCTGTTGATTCAGAATACCGTATACCTTTTGTATGTGATTCCCCATTGTGTCAGTTACGACTGAAAAATAAAATGGCAAGATGGAAAGTGAAGCTCTAATAGATAGAAAACCAGGGAATGCCAAGAAAGCCAGTGGACTTCTGTTGACTAGACCAAAAGACTAAACTTCCAGGTGCTCAAGCTATGCAGAATTCCAGTGTGTTTCAGGACAAGCAAGTGGCTTGCTCACCAAGGACTGAACTATGGCACTCACCATGTATCCTTAGCCTGCACCGTGATCTCTAGCAAGACACTGAACATTTCCATGCCTTAATTTCCCATCTTTTAGCATAGACCCTAAAAAAGGGCAAATTTTATTAAGTGTTGTTCTTTAATACATGTTAGACTATTTTGAATCATATCACAGAGCCAGTTTTCAAGAAGATGTTCTCAAAATGTTACCTCATGTATAGACATGCAGAACATTAATAAACATCTTAGGATGGACACAGACATCATCCAGCTACTACAGTGGCTGAGCAGTGGTTAGCAGGTACAGCTTAATGTAGTGATATTGCCTTATAAAGCAGAAAGTATCCTGTTGAAGGACAAACTTTTATCTTGTGCACTGCTAAGTCAACTGCATACTTTATAGATTTATGATCTGGAGCCACCTGATTTAAAAAAAAAGGGATTATCAAAGCAGTCCCACCAACCAAGAATTTCAAAGCCGGGATCAGTTGCCCTTAACTGATATTGTCAATTGTTTGTGAAGGAACTGCTACATTCTTCCAAAATAGGTAATGGGGGCTTTGCTATTTTGTATCTTCAAAGGAGACAGTGGCACTTGAGCCATTATTAGAAGGCCAAAAAAGGTTACAGGTAAAGCCCTACAAATTGCAAGGAAGAGAGTTTTTTCTTAATTCAGCACTGCTCAATGTATCATTTCTTCTTAAAAAGAAAGAACCAGAACTGGTAGGAAATTACTAAGATAATTCAACATCCTGAGGAAAGTAGGTTTTCGAATGGGGCTCTTGGAAAATGTCTAGGGCTGCAGCTTGACTCCTTGTGGGGATAAAAGGGGTGTTTCCCACTAAATATTGGCTTCTAAGAAGGAGTGAAAATAGATGAGAACAAACACTTGGTATCTATGTTAATCATAGCCTAGCTGGAAGCAGGAACACCTGAATTAAAAACAATATTGGGATACTAGAGGTTGAAAATTGTGTTCAGAATCTCTGGCATTTGAGCTCATTTTTAGGAAAGAGGCCAAGAGGTTATACCGGATACTGAATTTTTTTTAATGTCAGCTTGCAGCCACTGTCTATAAAGATACATAAACACACCTGTAAGGACTCCTATTTATTCTTACTCTTGCTCTATAGCATTACTAATTCATAATGTATTGTTACAGGTAGTTTCTGGAGAGCCAATCGAGAGTCAAATACATAGGCATATTTTACAATTCATGAGGATTTCTTACCTGAACATTTTCCTGCAGGTTTTATGTTGAACACTAAAGTTTTCATATGAATTTTAACAATTTCAGTATGCAAATACACGTTATATACCATATCTCACCTTAGTATGGAACTGAGAAGTCAGTACAGCTCAGCAGCAATCAACCTTTCACCTTTGTAAAGCATTTTTTCTAATCTCTAGGTTGTTATTTAGTCAGTTCCTTGAAGCCTTGTTTCAAAAATAGGAAAGCTGAAGATGAGCAAAGTTCAACAAATTACACTAACACAGAGCACGTCTATGGCAGAGTTGGAACTGTTCCTCATGTCTGCTGGCCCATAATGTTTTATTAGCACAATGCCATCTAGATTTTGAACTAGATAAAGTCACAGAAGTAGCCCACCAGACCATTCAAAATCTGTTCATATAAGAATATCAATCTTCTTTAGGATTTCACTGGCAATGGCATCCTTGGAGCATTTTAGTTTCAATCACCTTGGTCAGTGGTAACAGCCTGTGGACTGATGTGCCATTCCCCACCTCTATTTCTTTCTTCTAAGAAGTTTTGGTCTGTCCACCATTAAAGAATTCCCTTAGTTATAAACTCTGACAGACCCCTCGACTGAGACGATATGAAATTTTTAAGATTTGAGCTTTTGAAATGGCAGCTCTAGGGATCGAAATACCTGGATTTTTTAGTTAGAAAGAAAAAAGTCAAGCATGTATACATGGATAAAAAAATAGCTTGCTTTGCAAGAGGATTGAGCGTGTCTCCTACTTGTGGTAAATCAGGATCCATTAATTATGAGGCATTTAAGAGTCCTATTTTAAGCAACCATCATAAATACGTTTATGTTAAATGTCTGCATGAGTGCTGTAAATTGGCTCCTGGCATTGTCTCAGGAAGGATTCATTAAGACTGTACTGCTATCACTCAGCTGTGCTTATAGAGAGGTAGAACATGCCATAACACAGTTTCAATAGCAGCCAAATTATTAACCCCTCCACGTGCTTTTTTTTGTAATTAAATGTGATGAGCCTGGGTTTGTTTTTTTC
>VYZW01027887.1:1915-13754 GCA_013401315.1 Balaeniceps rex | reverse complement strand
AAAATAAAATAATAATAATAGTAATAGTAATAATAATAGTAATGAAAACAACAAAAAGAGAGAGAGAAACAAAACCCAGGAAAAACAAGTGATGTAACCGCTCACCACTAGCCAAGCGACATCCAGCCTGTCCCCAAGCAGCTATCGCTGCCCCCCAGCCAACTCCCCCCAGTTTATATACTGAGCATGACGTCATATGGTGTGGAATATCCCTTTGGCCAGTTTGTGTCAGCTGTCCTGGCTATCCTCCCTCCCAGGTTCTTGTGCACCTGGCAGAGCATGGGAAGCTGAAAAGTCCTTGACTTAGTATAAACACTGCTTAGCAACAACTAAAACATCAGTGTGTTATCACATTATTCTCATGCTAAATCCAAAACACAGCACTATACCAGCTATTAGGAGGAAAATTAACTCTATCCCAGCTGAAACCAGGACAGATCTCAGACAAGGCAATTCTTTCACCACAGCCTAAATAAAAATGGGGACTCTGCATTTACTACAGAAGGCAGCAGTAACAAATATTGATGACAGTTCTCATGTGAGACAGAGAAGATGTCCTCAGTGGCATCACAAGGTAAGTCCAGACGTGCTTGGCTCTTGTCATTGTTCATTTCATACATCTAATGAAGAGTAAATACATATCTCACAATTCTGACTAGCACTTCCCCATTCCTCCCTAGTAACTGAGACTCATTCTTCCTTTAAGGTCCTTTTGTCCCTCTCAACTAAATCAGACCAAACTGGTATTGACAGCCTTCATTAGGGAGGGCCAGTAAACCCTGCACCTCTACCTACTTCCTTGCTTACCTGTCAAGTGTCATTCTGCACGAATTCTCATTGCCATCTCCCAGTACTTAGGAAATCACAGGGCCATCTTGCAGTCTCTGCTGTGCCAGTGGCCAGCATTCAGCAAATCTGTTGCCTCTCAGCTAGTTTCACCTAGCAATCAGGGTTTCCATTCAGGAAAAAGCGGACAGTATAACAGAGTAGTTGGAGTATGTCTGCATCCCATCAAGGTCACTTTCAGCTCAGAAATCCACTGAAACACATTTGTTCAACACACAGGTACAAGCACTTCCTCACAGTGTAGTGCCAGGCACATGTAAATCTTTGTCCTCACAGCTCTTGTCTTTGATCCTGCCTGCTACTTTGCTTGCTGTCCTGGATACTCCTTGCTCTGCTCCTTGCTCCTTTAACCGCAAACATTTTGGCTATTTAAATTCTTTTAGAATGCATATAGGCTGTAGGACGCCACACAGTTCTATTGGTCATACAAGTCCAGGCAACTCTGAAATAAATTTTCTTTCCTTCTTTTTTCCTTCCCAGGCTTTAACATTTATACCCCAATACTTTTACTTGGGCAGACTTATCAAAGCTGGTTAACCCAGGTTTCTGTGCAGTTACAATACATATATTGCAACACTCCATATATTGTGTGAGTATATTATATGATTCTTTTACATATCATGACTTCTTTTTTAAACAAAAGTGCCTCCCAAGCACACAAGAACGGAGTGAGAAGTGTTGCTTCTTGAGAACATCGGAGTCTGGCCCACTGGCTACATGCTGTGAGTAATGCAGTGAAACGGTGCTGCTAGTGATAGGTCATGTTCATTCCATGGTTGGAAGTGAAAGTGATCTCAGACTGCTTTTAAGAGGGAAGAGAATCCTCTTTGTGGAACCAGAAAGGTCAGATTTTAAATATATCCTAGCCATCATACACAGAGACGTAGCTGTTTCACAAAAACTCACTAAGTTAGATTTGTGGGGGTTTTTTGAAGCAGAACAAGGTGTAAGTTGGTTTAAGAACCAAACTTATGCGCTGGGTATTTATCGAACCACTGGTACATCAAAGGGAGCAAAAATAACCACTGAGTTATTTAAGAGAATGATCCACTTGTGTTTAACCAAAGCCACACAAGTAATCTTCTCCTCAGCTTTATGCTAGCCACAGCTCCCCAATGGAATTTCAATTTATATCTCTTACATAATCAGAGCACACTTTCAGGGGAGAATTTGACCCTGAGGGAGGCAGGAGGACTGGAGAGACTTGCTAATAGTCATGTGGTAAAAATAGTCTTTTCATAAGCCCTGCATGAAGCACGGAGAATGCCTTGAAACATGCCCTAGCTAGTATCAGAAATAGCCGAGCCAGAGATGAAAAGCATCCTTCTGCTGAAATGTAAAGGGGGAAAAAACCCCTAAGATATTCTATAACAGTCCTCATGAGTCACTCCAATGTGCTAATGAGTTCGTCACAAGCCACCATTTAAAATGGCATCCTTTTCTCACCAGCACAGAAGCACACCAGTTCCCTGGACATTCAGGGTCTCATGTACCCCTTCTCTCCTTAAATGTGGAATATACTAACATCAGTCTCATTTCAGGGTCTGTAGAAATCAGTCCTCACAGCCGAGGTGTTTATTCACAAAAAGAAAAATGAATAAGCCTCACGATCCCTGGGAAGTAACACTTTCTCCAGGAGTTGGGAGAAGAGCGATTTCTTTCCTGGTTTTGCCTATACAGCATATCTAGTTTCCCTACCTTTCCTGCAGGTAGCCTGGCTTTTTAATCCCCTGTTGTCTGACAATGGTAGGAGATTTGTCCTACTTCATGCTTGGAGGGCTAAGGATTTTGTGTATCATTCTTCCAAATGAATTACCTGCTTCTCTAAACTTTCCCATCAAGTATGAAGCTGCTTGTCCAGCTTCCATGAGTTACAAAGAAAGCACTAATAAGGTGGGTTTTTTCTTCCCACTGAAGTACAGAGAGCAAAATATATACAAGTTAAAAGTCATCTCCTATTAATGGGGTAAGCACCTGGGGCATGAGGAGAGGACACACCTAGTCTTTTTTATGACTAGGAAAAGAGTGATATTATAAAGCAATGGAACAACTGGTAGTGGTCAAGCATTAAGAAAGCATTGTTAGGAAACTAAAGTGCCTGTATAAATTTTATAAAGATCTCCAAAACCACAGCCAGTCTGAAGCAGATATTTTGAAGTAGGAGTGTACCTGGAAATCAAACTAAATCAGTGATAATACTGTACATTTAAAAATACTATAGAAACTCCAGAAAATCCCAAGATATCGATAACATCTGTGTTTGAAGTTAACTATGGATATCTGTCCTGATAATTATCTACTTACTATGAAAACAATTTCTTGTTTCTTGTAAAGAGTAAGTCCTTTACAATAATCCATCCTTGCAGTTAGAAACAGTTTAGCAAAAGATGCTGTAGAGAGGTATCTCTACAAGGTTTTGAGCAAAGCATTTACCTTTTCCTTTCTGGGTACAATTTTGCTTTATTGCATATTTACTCCTGAACTTTTTTTTTCTTTTTGTTTTTTACTGCAGGATTACAGCTGAGGTGTCTTTGTCAGTGAGCAGCAAGGGTAGAGTGCTCCAGAAGGAAGGGGGAGGTTCAGGAGCCAAGGGTGACAGCAAGGCAGGAAGAGTAGTGTCACACCCAGGTATACAGTGCCTGAAGAGGACAAGCATGGCAGGTCTGGAGATAGAAAACAAGGTCAGCCAAAAGTGGAGATTGACAGACGAGCCCATGGTGATGAGACAAGACCCCAGTCAAGTCAGGAAGTCAAATCCATGTGTCAGGTTCAGGATTCATTTCAACAGGGTGCCTGGCCAGGTATGGGCATAGGTGCAATGCAGCTCTGGCAGAAAACAAGTGTGAGAGACCAGCCTAAAAGCAGCTCCCAGGGAAAGGCGGAGAGCCCCTGCAAGGGCTGCTTAGGCAGCTCTCCCTCACAAAGCTTCAAGGCTGGAGAGCTGCAGTGTCAGTGTTGGCCCTGAGACGAGGCAGCATAGCTTCCAGAAGAGAGGGGTATGCTCAGGGCCCGGATAGCCTGTGTCAGGATTGTGAGTGTTTGCTTTTATTACTAACAGTACACATACTTACACAAAAAATAGAGCAGATTTTTCCAAGAAGTAAGTAGCAGTAAACCATGGGGAGACTCAGTGGGCATTAGGCCTCTGGCTGTTATTGATGCCTTTGAGAATCTCCTCCTTTTGGAAGTCTAAAACCCAAGGAATTATTATATAGGAATTAAATTACAAGGGAAGTGAGGGGTCTGGAAGGAAGCGTAAGATGAGAAGACACAGCTCAACTGCTAACTAATATTTCTCAGAGCAATGAAATACTTCATGGCAGAATCATACTGACATCCCATGCTTCTTGTTAACCAGGCTGCACATTAAGGATAGCACTCTGGAGTGTGCTCTCTGAAGGGAGAGACTTATCAAAAGACAGAAGAGAAAGCTACTTAGCTAGTAGGCCTAGGCAATACAAAAGTGAAATAACGGAAAATAAAAATCCTCTTTATAAATACTGACTTACTATGCCTACATTTCTCCCTGTGTTGTGTTCTCAAGTTCTCCATTCTGTGACTAGCATATCATCGGAAAAAACAAAGATGTGTGCCAGGGGTTTAAGTCAAAGTGAGGTTGAGCCCTAAATCAGACGATAGTTGCATGTGGCTATACAAAAGGATACCTTATTTTATCCCAACAGCTAAGTCACATAAGGTATTTGGGTTTCAAATTCAAAACAGTTTTCTTTTCTGTCTCTTCTTCTCTGTCAGCATTTGAGCCACTGTTCCTTGTGTCAAAGCTACAGTGAAAATGGTAGATTGATCTCTGGTTGGGTGCTAAACATGACAGGAAAAGAAGTTGCTGGCTCCCCAGTGTTTTCTGACAGAAAGAAGGCGTGTCTGACTTCAGCAGAGAAAGTAATGTACCCAAAGAACCAGAGAATCTTGAATGGCAGAGAAATCTTTTCAGGTTCAATAGCATCTGAAATTCCTCAGCTTCTCCCACTAGACTAGTTATGACAACTAGTCAGTCAAAAAACAGTCTACAAAATGGCATTATGCCAAACTGGACATTTACCAAGTTCGTGCCACTTGAGGCACAGATTTAAAAAGCTCATTGAGACAAAGCCTCTATTAGTAGAAAGGCTGGGATGTTAAACAAAGACACTTTTTTACTTCTTTCTGGAAATGTGACGTTTATTTTAATTTCAGGATGAGAGTGGTCTTGTGATTATGATCCTGGGCTGCATTTAGGATCACTTGTTTGCATCCAAAGATCCAAGAAGAGTGTTCATTCCTACTGTTGAAATGTCTGTTCTGCTTAGACTTATGCATTTTCTTTAATCACTCATTATTCCTGTATTAAGTTGCTGAAACTAGGATAGCTCTTTTTCCCTGTGAAGAAATGTGAGAATACATTTGTGTAAGGCATCTTGATATGTAGTAACTGGCAGAAGCCAGAATGGTAAAGACTTCAAGCGTGTAAAAAGTATACAGAACATGCTAACTGTTCTCTATGTAGCTGGGATAAGTACTGAGTTGAAATTATAGCAAGATAGAAGCAGGTGGGACCATAGAGAAAACTTTCTAACAGGGAAGGGTAGTGAAACATTGGACTACACCACAAAGGAAGGGATAGAGGCTCCACTACTGAAGATCATTAAAAACAGGTTAGGCAAACATCTGTCTAGCCTGACATATGCAGAAATGATCATGACTTGAGGAAAGAAAACAGTCTGGACATCTGTTTCATTTTGGGGCTGGTCCAAAGAGATGATCCAAAAGGCTAAATGATCCTTCAGTTACAAAAGGCCAAGAGACCCACTGTCTCTGTGACCTCTCAGTGTCTCTTAGGAATTCTTGATTGTGTGATGCCCTAGAAACATGGAAGCAGTTGTGGCTTATGAGGGTGTGTTTGGGGTGGGGGGGGAGGGGGAAGAGAAAGGGTCGTGCAATGTCAATAAACGTGCAGTGCTAATGTGCATAAAAATATGATCAGAAAATAATTCAAGAATTCTGAAAATAGAAATAAATCATGCAGTAAGAAGTGAGGAGGAGAGGAACAACCCATTAAGGCAAAATGCAGATTTCAGTTGAGTGCTACAACCAGTGGAGTGACCAGTGGATCTGAGAAGCATGATGCAGGTAAGAACAGAAGCATCCCTCAGCTGCCGTCTGTCACTGACACCCAGATCCTCCACAGTAGATCTTAAAAGCAGCCAATTTTGCTGTTCTTAAGCACTGCAGACATCTATAACATTTCTGCCTGTGTGGGAGGACTGAAAGATGGGAGACATTTGAGAACATCAACTTCCCAAACAGAAAACTCAAATTATTTTGTGCTGAATTGGGACCAACTCTTCTTAAGCCTCTCAGGCAGTCATCCTTTCAAATTGAAATTCATGCTCACCTTCTCAGACTTGCTGAATGCCCTTTGAACAACTACAGTGTTGAAATGCTGCATTGTAGTAACAGAAAACCAATGATTTGTTCAAGCAAGTCCCTTGATGCAGAAATCTCTTTTAAGTTATGTGCTTAGGCTAGGATTTTCTAAAGGTTAACCTGGATCACTTTGAAAGTGAAGTTCCTGTTGGCTTCTCTGAGAACTGTGAGTTCCATTTTTCTTACCCAGTCTCTTTAGAGGTTTTCAATCATATGTTATATCAAATTATTGAGACCAACAGCATTATCAGCTAGAGAGAGAATCACTATTACTTGCTAGTTTTCTAGCTGCGAGTATTCCCCTTGCAGAATGTCATCATTCTTTCCACCTTCTCTTTGGAAGAAGAAAAATTACAGATTGCTTTACATGATGAAAATCCTGGAATGTGCTTTCCTTCCACAACAGCTCGTGTACTGATCAGTCCTCTAAACAGAGAGTAGTGCATATTCTTAAAGAGAAATATTGCTTCTTCAGGTTTGCGACATATCCCAGATGACAGTCTTCATACAACCTGCAGGGAGTATACATGATACTTTTGTTTCAAGTTTTCATGTATTTTCTAACGTTTTTGAAATGAATTAAATATTTAAGTTTGTTTAGTGCTGCAGATCAAACCCAAAGTGCAGCAACAGAACAAGTCTTCCTGTGATGCCCCATGGAGTTCATGAAAAGTGGACCTGAGGAATGTATCTATAAAAGCATAAATTTGTTCAGCATTCCCAGCAGCTTGAGAGTCCAGTGAAGACTACCTGCCACCTTACCAATGAATGCCATTTGCATTTTTAAGGTTTCTGTGAGTTTGTGAGGTATGTATAATACCGTAGGTGGTAGTCAGAAGAAGCAGTTTCTTAGATGTAGTTTTCAATGTCCCTAATTACCTTTTTACAAAACTCTTTCTCTGATCTGTCATGCTTTCATACTGCCTCCCAGCTCTATTCCTTCGTGTAAACTATGTAACTGTTTGCTCCTTCTGCTGCAATGGAGTTAAACTGTCATCAACGATTAATCATCTAACATTAACCTTTCAGATCTTTAGTAACAAATATGTCATTACTTCTTCTATATTTTATGATTACCATTCTTTTAGCCCAAGGCCTCTTTCTTTGGAATTCTCTCAAACTTCCAATATTTGGGAGAGTGTGTGAGAGTAATGGAGAGATACTACAAAGTTAAGGGATGGTATGTGTGCTTTATGCAAGGCTCAGGAGCTTGCTTTCTGCTCTCCAGCTCTCCAGCATTTCACCAGATCCACACCTGTTGCCTGTTCAGCACTCCCAGGAAATTGAGGGCACTCAGTACTTCTGAAGCTACTGATCCACTACAAAACTTATGACAATGTTTAGTCTTATAATTAAATTACCAAGAATTCTGGAGAAAAACAGATGTTGTTTTTTAATCTTGCTAATCCAGGCTCAGCTGAGGTCTGAGTCTCACTGAACCACATGAACACACATTTATGTTACTTGGATAAGAGTTTGCACCCAGAACAGATGAGAAAAGACAAAGGGTGGGAGGAAAAAACACTGACCCAGTTAAAACTAATTCAGCATAATAATAATAATAATAATAATAATAATAATAATAATAATAGCAGCAGCAGTTGTAACCAGATCAGACTTTTAATCCAACTGTCCAGTTCATCTTATAAGTGGCAGAAAGCTTGGAGGACCAGCACCACAGCGAGAGCACATAAGAAGCCCATGCTGGATGGCCTCTTTTGATACAATACTTGTTTGTGTCAACGTGGAATTACAAGACAAGATCAACACCCTTTGTCTGTGGGGGTGCATTATGTAGGATGGCAAAGCACTTTCTGCAGGGTAAAAATGCGTAAACAAATGGTTATGGCGACCCAGTGCAGGTGTGATCACTTGCTGTGCTGCGGTAAGGTGGCCATACGCCAGAGCCCTGGGAATTTCTTGTGGCTGTCCAGTGCATCACTCTGCTGTTGGGAAGGGGAGGTGTAGAAGGCCACCAGCTGCTGCCACCAAACTCCCAGGTGAGACCCTGAGGTTCTCAGGTTCTCAGAGCACCTGAGGCAGGTGCTCTGCTACACTGCTACTGAACACTCCATTTGTGGCAGCTTGTGCATCGAGGAGGCTGTCCTTAAACCAAACTGCGCACAGAGGGGAATCCGTCTGCCGTCAGTGTGCGATGAAATGCAGATGACACTAGAGGGAAGTGTCAGAGTACTCTGGCCGTGCCTGCTCACCACCTCTGCAAACACAGTGAATATCGGAAGCTTTGCTGCTCTGTTATGATCCCAGTAAAAAAGGCACTCAGACTCTGTGCCATTTGAATGCTTTTAATTAGAGCTAATGCTATAAATGAGAATAGGATAAATAATCTTACATCCCTTTAGACGCTAGGAGCCCAGAGCGATGTAGCTTTGAGCAGAATGCCAACCCATGTGCAGGATGAACATATACTGCATAGTGGAGTCTTATAGTTCAACAACTTAAGTTTAAACTATTGATTTCACAAATGAAAACACAGTTCTGATAAATGGTATCTTTGGAATTCCATCATTTTGAAATTTCAAATGAGCCCTGATAGTGATTTTTTGAGATTGGTTTTTGTTGAAAATAAGTGTCTTGCTAGAAAATTTAATCTAATTAAAAATGAAGTAGTTTAAACATCTCTATTTGAACTTCAGCTTGTTATCAAGACAGGAATCATCTGGAAAGTTTGAATGCCAGAATAAGTAAATATTTTCAAGGATATTTGAAGCTTCCATCATGGTAATTTTTGTTTCGGTATATTGCTGGAAATTGCTTTCCTAAGATACTTGAAAGCACATAATTAGCAAGTTTTATTCAGCAGTATTTTAACCATTGTTATTATTTTCTACAAGTATTGCTTATTTATATTTTAGTTATAATATTATTATCAAAACATTAATAAAAATGCATGGTTTTACCAATATCTACAGTGATATTGCTCATAAAACTTTGAAATATCTTTATTTTCCCTCTGTTTGGTAGCAAAAGTTGTTATTGAGTTAACGAATGAAAGGAAATGATACAGCTTAAGGGACCATCTGAGCACAGCCAACACAACAGAAATAAATCTGTAAACAAAAAGTTTCTTGGAAACTTCATTTCAATCAGTAGAAATTACTTATTTTTTCAGGTTAAGAGATCCTTCTAAGAGAAGAAGCCAAAGAACTGTTATTGCACTAAGCCAGTCAAGTGGCAGTAGGCAGAATTCAGTTAATCTATGCTAGACTGAGTCTGACTGTGTTAATAAACTCATTCATAGTACAATGCAATGTTAAGATGTTAATGCAAATTATGTGACTGCATATAGCTTACAAACAGAAAAAGAAGCAAATGTAAAGCAAAGACTATTAGGTTTGAGATGACCATCTCACTTTATTCGAATGTGTTTCTGATTTCCTTTACATAGAGAGAGATGTAGATAAACCTAAAGAATGTATTACTCACTAAGCTGTCAATCCTTTCTTTTTACCAAGGTTCATATATTTATATTGCAAAACAGTCCTTACTGGTTTTCTTTTTAAAATTTCCAGTGCTTAAATGCAGAGGTGGTAATGTGCTTCTCAAATAGCTGGGATAGATTGTTAAATCAGATGATGACCAGCCATTCCAATCCATCCACCTTTAATTCAGGATTCCCAGACCAGCATCTTGTACATGGCCACTCTCCAGAAATTCTGAACTTGGTGATAGACAAGGAGCTATAAAGGTAAAGTATGATCTTTACAGTCCTTGAATCATGATATTAATGTCATATGAATATTTGACAGTCCTGTTAAAGAAAATAGGATCAGTCTGGTAATCTTTTGGCTGTTGTAGGGTCTAACAAGTTGTAATCCTTAGCTTCCCTGCCAGCAAATTCCTCATTAAGCACAAGATATCCTAAAACAAATCAGCAGTAAAACCTCTCCAAGATGTTAATATATGTAGAGTTCTTTTAAGAAGATAATTCTAGCCAAAAAAAGACATTTTCTTCTCTTTCTACCATGTAGCCAAACTGAAATACTCAAAAGGCTTCCATGTATTGAAACCTATGATTTGGGTGAAATGGTCATAGCAAAGCAAAGGAAGAGACAACACAGATGAGGTTTAGGATTTCACTACAAACATAAAATTCCAGCCTAAAATGTTTGTATTCGTTTACACAAATATCTCTTTTATGAGTGAATCCAAACAGATTTTTTAATTGACCTACAACCCCTTTCCAGATGAACCAGGCACACACTTTTCTTGCAATTTTGATGCAATGAATAGTGAAGTCCAAGCATTTTGACTAAGATTCTTAATGTCAGTTTGGGCTGAGAGCCAGAATTCCAGAGAAAACAGGGAAATATTCAGGAGAGCTGAATCACAACTGAAGCTCTGTGTTGGCAGTGACTTCAGCAAACAGAAATAGTCATGGATACATCTATGTCTTTATTGTACCAGTATGGCTAGGCAGAGGTCCTTTTCACCTGTGTATGTAGCAGGACACTTCTCAGATAAAGTTGTCCTACACGTCCAGGGACTGAAAAATTGAAGTCATAGGGTCTACTACAATTCAGGTTGGAAGGAACCTCAGATCACCTAGTCCAGCCTCTAGTCTTACAGTTTATCTTACATAGGTGACCTTTTCTTGCCTTGGAGTTTATACACCTCTCCTCCCCCAGGCCCAGCTATGTCTCCGTGTTTGTTTCCACAGTATCGACTCATCTGCCTAAGGGTGAGATGCTGTCCAAGATCGACAAGGCAGTGAAATAAAATCCTCCCATTGCTTTTCCAGCTTTGAGCTGACAGGGGCACAAACTTCAATGGTCTGAGAGTGGGGCTGCCCCTAAGACAAGTGATGATTTTTCAGAGAGGTGCAGCAGGGGTGCAGAGGGGTGTTTCCACCCTGCACTGAGAAGAAGTGGGGTAGGGGAGAAGAGGGAAGGAGGAGGCAGAACAGCTGCAGCAGCTGGAGTCACCAGGATCAGCTTGCCTAGCAACCCCCCTTCTTAGGCAAGGGCATCTAATTCAGTAGCGACAGCAACAGCAGAAGCAGCCCTGACACTTGGTGAGCTGGGTGCATGTTAGGGAGCATGAGAGCTGTCAAAGGACCAGCCCTAGGGCTCCGAAGCCTCCTCAGTTTATTGGTAGGTAAACTACATAGATCCGCTTACCAGGACTTATTCCTGTGGTCCGTGCATACGGAAAGAACTGTGTATGGCTTATTGCAGTGAGACAGCTATTTATACCATGCAATTGTTGAATGTTATTTTAGTAATGTAGAAAACAAGAGTAATAGAAGAGTATATTGGAAAAATCAGTTGTACAATTCTATCTTATTCCATGAATACTGTGGTAAGTAATTGTATGATCCAGTAGATTATCCTCCAATAATATATAGAAAAATAATAGCAGATTATATGAATAGAAACTATTATCTTTTACTAGAAGTGTAATAAGACCAGGGTGTATTATCACAACATATTCTGTTCTGTTCATGTATACCCTAGACTGTATATTTTACTACATGATTAATATATCTATTATAATGTATAATATATATATAGGTATAATGTAGCATCCTTGCTGCTGGAGCAAAGCT
>VYZW01027886.1:22607-36266 GCA_013401315.1 Balaeniceps rex | reverse complement strand
AGCCCTGGCCCCGTCGGGGTCAGTTCGGCTCTTGGAGCAGGTGGCTGTTCTGGGTGTTTTCCTCGGGCTTGCCGGGCTCTGGGGTGGACGTGGGAACGAAATATTAATAAACTCGCGGTGAGGAGCCAGCTTGAACTCCAGACGAGTGTCACGCACGCAGCTAGCGGGAACTGGTCTCGCCGGCACGGCCGTGCAAAGCGCTGCCCCGTGTACAGCTCTCCCTGTTGTTGTTACAAGCTTGTCAGTGGCAAACTGCCTCTCGGCAACAAGAAGTTGCTTTATCGGGGAAAGGTACAAACTGGCACGTCAGGGTCGGTTTTCCTCTCTGTTCTTGAGCGTTGTTGAGTTTGTAACTTCAGCCAGGGATGGTCAGAAGAGGTCTTTCCCCCTTATCTGAAGGACAAGGTCTTGATTTCTTCCTGCGGAGCCAAATGGAAGAGACAAAATGACGGAACTGGAAAGGGAAGGAGGTGAAGAAGCCACTCAGTAGTTGTATGCACAGAACTACATTTGTTTTTCTTCCACTGCTGCCAACTGGGCAGCTGTGCTAAGAGGGCAGCGGAGCACAGTGGTGTCTCGGGATGTGCTGTGCTGCTGGGAGAATCCAAACCGGTCCAGAAAGGCAGCACTTAGCCTTGAAGTAATTCTCTCAGCCTATCTACAAGTAGCAGAGCCAGTCTTAAGATGCACAGGGGATGTCTGCATGCACACACTTCACTGACTTTCTCGAAAGCAATCATTCTTTCGGATTTGTGTCTTTACAGGGTAGTAGCAGAGCTGACATTTTAAAATAAAACAAACTTCTTGAATCTGCGTGGTGGGAAGACTGGGAAAAAACTGAAATTGCTATATGTATAGAAAGTAATTAGAAATGCTCTAAGTGAGGTGGGTGGATATGAGACCAATCCTGAGCAGGTCTAGACACACAATACCTGTTGTGGCTTTGATTTTTCAAAAGTGATCTCAGTAACTTTTGAAGGGATTGCTGGATTAAGTGGATTACGGTCGTGTTTGTTTTTTGGTCAGCAGGGTAAATAAATCGGTTCATATGCCAGTTGATACTGGATATTTTCTTGTGCTATCAGTCATTTAACATGTCGTTTAAGAAAGCATGAGTGACAAAAACTGACCACCAATCACAGTTGAGACGTGCTTCTGTCTTGCATTGTATTAATTTGAAGACTGGCCTGTAGTTACTGTTCTCTTGGTCTTTGATTTCCTACATGCTCATTCTTGGAAGCAGAGTGAAATTCAAAGTTATCAGTTGGGGTGATTTGTTTATTTTTTTTTTTTTTTTTTTTTTTTTTTGGAAGGGGCAACAGGGGACCAAACCTAAACTTTTAGAGATTTAGGGGGGTTTNTGAGACTGTAAGTGGGATTTTTTTTTTTTTTTTTTTTTTTAATGCCCAACAACACTGGAGTGTAGTTTACTAAAGACTTGTTTGGTAAGTTTTGGATGAGGATGTATCAGTGGGTATCAGTGTATTGTTGCTGCTAAGAGAGGGGAACTTTGCAAACCTGTTTTGAAGTGCAAGCTGTCTTCTTTCATCTTTTTCCTTTCATATGAAGATGTTCAAGCTGTGCCCTATCAGACCCTGTGCGTAACACAAATCTTTTTAGTGGTGTCTGGGAGTTCAGTAACTTGATGCCTGAATACTTTGTGTATTAGATGAGAGAAAAAGTCTGCAAACAGCTAGATGACATACCCTATTATTAGTACTGCCAATGTACTCTGTTTTTCTAGCATTAATATCTGCTCATTACGATGATCTTACTATTATTTATATCATCTCACCTAGGATGGACAGTTTTGCTGTGAAAAGAAAAACTTCTTACAAATCTTAAACAGAAATGATCATACTGTGATTCCTTTCGGTGGTGGTGGTTATTTAAGCAATGCAGGTTATTTAAGCAATAAAAGAAATTGGCATAATTTGAAGTGTTGACTTCTTTCTTTTTCTCTCCATACTTCACACTGAAGCGATGAAAATTATTTCTTTTCAAACTTTCTACCTGAATACATCTCCCAAAGCTATGTATTGGATATGGTTGGAAAAAATAATTTGGTTGTAGTTAACGTGGTTCTTTAACCACATCTTGAAAGGGAGTTGCTGTTTCTTTTCTGCTTATTTTTTAAAAAAACAACAATACTAAAACACACACACAAAAAACCCCCAGTTCTAGTTTAGGATACCATGTGCTTTCTTCACCGGTAAGGGAATATTTGTCAGGAAATATTTTTGTGGAGAACAAAGCATGCACTTTTTATGTGTATTTTAAAGTGATAAAATACCCCAGGTCAAACTGTCTGGTCAAAAATTACTCTGACTGCAGATCTGTGATTAGACTGTCCATCGGGACTGCATTCTTCCCCTTGTTACAGCATTCAGTTTATCTGTAGTTTTAATACTTCACCTGTCACTGCTGTATTTGTCTGAACCTGTTCTATTATTGTCTGTAAAGTAATAATGGTAATTGAGTATAGAGCTAAGTAAGAATGTAGACTACATTGCACAGCATAGTGTATAGTATATAGTATACTGCTGGTACTGAGAGTGGTTTTAAAGGCAAACATGCGAGTACCTTCTGCTGTGGTAGATCAGCTGCTGGAGTTCATGCTCCTTACTGTCAGTGTCAGTAAGAATTCCACCAGCTCAAGCCTTAACATTTCCCTTTCATGTGGATGCACATTGGGGTAATACAGTGTCTAAAGTCAAGGGATATCGATACAACCACTCTGTTCCCCAGAAAGGAGCCTGAAGCAGTAGAATTTGTCAGTAAGTGGAACAACTGGTCATGATCCTGAGAGATGCAGAAACTGACAAATAAATACAGGATGTTAAAACAAGGAAGAATGAAGGATTATGCTTTATCAGGCAATGGATCTGTTTCAGCTGTGGGACAGGAGAAAGCAAGGATCTCCACCATGCAGTATGAATATATGTAGAGTGGGAAGAAACACTGGACTTCCTAAAGTACAGGTGCCAAAGGCAGCAGGTGAGTATACTTCTGAGTGCTGTGCATCAGGGCCAGTGCTGAGCTGGAGCTACAACCATTTGAGAGAAGTGTCCATCAGGGAGACAGTGGTTTCTGGTGAGCTGTGAACCCAAGGAGAGCTGGAGACTGATGCCTCTTGTGGAGCAAAGGAGTTATCAATAAGATAGATGATCACCTGGTCCTACTAATTTTCTGTGACAGTTCTTCACCACTGATTTGGAAATGAGAGTGTCTGCAAAACTACTCGTGAAAGGTAGCTTGCTGCTGCTGAGAGAACTCTGACCTTGGGCCAAAATATTTTTGAGGAGGATGGGATTTGGGAGGATGGGGTATTAAAAATGTAATTTATAGCTGGTTTATGCAAAAGTTCTGGTATAAATAGTGAGGATTTCTGGGAAGAAGGTAGAAAAGACTCCAGGAAGTGTTCCCAGGAGACCAAGAGAAAATCCAGGGCTGCAACCTACTTGGATCAAAGGAAGCTTAAGAGCAGATGGCTGAGTGTCATAAGATGCAAATGTAGCAGTGTGGTGGCTTCTCCAGGGCTGGGAGACCTTTTGGATTCCCTTTCCTGTGATAATTGGCATGTAAACAGGTGGTGATCTTAAATTGAGGCCAGTGAAGTTCTAATTGAAGGCTTCAAAATTTGGCAATGCCTGGGGATTTCTCCTAACTACAGCAGCTCAACTTTAATTCTGTTATATTCTTGTTTAGGTGCTCTGAAAGACCATTAGCTACTGTTTCTCTGAAGTATTTTTTCCCCACTTCATCTGACAGCTCTTTAGGCAATTAAAAGAAACTTCCTTGAATACTTTTAAAAACATACTGTAAAATCCTTGGAATCATGTATTTGTTTTGGTTCCTTCTGTTGATGTATTACTGTACTTTTTCGTCCCTTACAAGTATCAAGGATATAAACACAGACAGGATTTAAGCTTTCAAAGAACAAAACACATCCAACTCTCGCTTACCTAACAGAAGTAGATAACATTGTGCTTGGTCATGGTGCTTTTAATATGAAACAAGGTTTAGAGCTGTTGAAGCTGAGAACAGAAACCTGGCAGCTAGCAGCTGCAGCATCCATGTATTTCTGCATTAAAGTGCAAGTTCTGTAGAAATGCATATTATACCAGCTCTTCACTCATTAATTTGTTTCGCCTGAGGTTACTAGGAAAAACAAAATCCCCAATATCTTTTTAACCAATAACACCTTTCCGCGTTATTGGCTGTATCTCGTAGTTTGGAGTGAGGGAGAGAGAGAGGAGTACTTTTTTATGATTCAACAGATACTTTGACAAAATTCAACAGCAGCCTAGCAAATACGTAATTTTTCTCTCTAGTTATATGAAGAATAAACTTGGCGATACCCCAGTAGGCTGCTTTGCAAACTGTCTTTTTATTCAGAAGACCTGGGTAGGAGCTAGATGAAACTGGAAGAGTAGTGCTTTTTTTGTTTTGAAAAATGAGCAAACAGTCTTTTTTGAAATTCTGATTTTTTTTTTTCACCTTACTTCCCATGTTCCAGTATCTGCAATAAACTTGTTAGTTGTAAATGACAGACATTAAAAATTGTGAGGCTGGCAGGTTATTTTCTCTCTGTTTACAGTTGAAAGATGACTATTAGGAAGTCTGTAATAAACTTGTGTTTTGTTCTTTATATGTGTTAGGTGAAGTCAAAAAGAAGAAAAACTTGGGCATTACATATACAGGAAAGACTGTGGAGTAAATGCTATCCTTTTAGATTGTTGTTATGGTGTGTCTTGGTTTAACCCCAGCCAGCAACTAAGCCTGATGCAGCCACTTGCTCACTCTGTCCGAGTGGGATGGGGGTGAGAATCAGAAGGGTGAAAGTGAGAACACTTGTGGGTTGAGATGAAGACAGTTTAATAAGTAAAGCAAAAGCTGCGCATGCAAATGAAGCAAAACAAGGAATTCATTCACTACTTCCCATCGGCAGGCAGGTGTTCAGCCACCTCCAGGAAAGTGGGGCTCCATCACGTGTAACGGTTACTTGGGAAGACAAAATGCCATCACTCCGAATATCCCCCACCCTTCCTTCTTCTTCCCCCAGCTTTACATGCTGAGCATGACATCATACGGTATGGAAGATCCCTTTGGTTTTTGGGGTCAGCTGTCCCCGGCTGTGTCCCCTCCGAACTTCTTGTGCACCCCCAGCCTACTCACTGGTGGGGGGGGGTGAGAAGCAGAAAAGGCCTTGACTCTGTGTAAGCGCAGCTCAGCAGTAATGAAAACATCCCTCTATTATCAACGCTGTTTTCAGCACAAATCCAAAACATAGCCTCATACCAGCTTCTCTGAAGAAAATTAACCCTGTCCCAGCCAAAACCAGCACACAGTGTCTTCACTGATGCTTAAAGTTTTTTTAATACTGTTTAATTATTGCTGATCAGAAAGTACGAGCTTCTATGGATAGCCATGAATTTTGGAAGAATTGGTACAATATGTGAAAGCCCCAAGGAAAGTCTATTGTATTTTACCACATTTTTTACATCATTACTTATATTTGTTTAAGATCTTTCACATCTTCCTTAAGAGGTGCCTCTCTGAGTTCCAACTTTTGAACTCTAGGAGGAATGATACCCAATTTTTTCATAATTTTAATAAAACTCCAGTTATTAATAATGTTATATTTTCTGTTTAAAGATGTCACCTACTCTTCAGGAGGTAGTTCTGTGCCCCCAGAAGCAGATGGAAAATTCGTATTGACTTCGGACATGCTGATCATGTCCCAGCTGTGGCAGAAGACAATCTGCAGGCAAGCTGGATGGGCAGTAGAGAGTATTGACTCTCACAGGGTATGATAGCTGTAGAGAAGCCCTGCTGCCTTTTGTCTTAATAAGTACTGGTACTATAGGCCATATATTTACCTTTTTTAAAATTACATAAAAGGGAAAGTATGCAGCATTGTTGGACTCAAGGAGGATGTGTTCTATTTGTGCTCCAGAACAAGGGTGCTAATTAGAACTTTACAGCTTGGAAAGCTCATCACTGCTAGTCCAGTTCCACCAACTAAGTGGTAACAAAATATTTGTGGTAGTGAGCTTCAGACTACTGAGCTGGACTGGATATGAACAATCAACCACAAGAGATAAACTCCACGTTCTTTTACTTGGTCCTTGCTTAGTTCCCCCCATGCAGTACCTTGCAATTGAATATATTGCATAATTTTTTTCCTATCCCATACTGAGACCAGTTTTAAATCCTATTACTTTAGGAGATTAAAAAAGTAAAATAAATCACTTACTAGCTGAAATTCAAAATTATCAGGTTTGGATATGGTGGAAAATGTATTACTGATATGAATGCTTATGTTCTAATACTGTACATTCACATGCATTGCACAGATTGTACTAGCATCAGCAGCCTCAGTGTGCTGGTAGAAGGCAATCACTGCCAATACTTCTAAACAGCAGAGCTGATGTCATTGACCATTTCCTTTTCCACTGTGAAAATCTTCATTTTCCTAGTGGGGAAAAACCTGTTGCTAAAGGAAGTTTGAGCAGGCAACGTAGTTAATATTTTATATATATAATTTATGTAACCTCTGACATGTTGGTGACATGGAGGCTTTTAGTTGTCTTTTCCCACTTTAGGGCAGCACAAAGGATTTCAGGGGGTGCATAAACAAAACACTTAAAATGTCTTTTTCTTTTTTTATTTTATTCTGAGGGGAAATTGCAGGTCAGACAATTCTTGAAGCAGAATAGTTTGTGTGAAGGAACAGTAATGTGGTTGAAGGAGGTATGATTAGAAACAGTAATCCTGACATTTTCTGTTAACTCTTCCATATCATAGTACTATGTATTCCATTGGTTAGTTGAGTAGATAAATTCTTAAACTTACGCTTCACAAGGGTCTTCTTTTATTATATCTCAAGTACTAGTTTTTTTCTTCCATGCAGAACTTTTGCAATATGTGAGTAGTTTGCTAATCAGTCATGGCCCTTTTTTTACCCTGGAAGAGCAAGCAAGTACAGCAAGAAATGCAAGTTTTGCAGTAGGAGCATGCCTCACCTTTATTGTTTGGTAATTAGCATTCATTTTTTATATTTGTATCAATATAGATGTGTAAATATATACACACACACATGTGTGTTTATACAGGTACATAGATTAATATATAGAGAGATAATTAAAGACTGCATCAGGATGTTGAATAACTAGCCTCTAAGAGACTACGGTGTGTACTGGATAGCTTGGTTTGTTTGTGGTGGTGGTGGTTTAGGGTTTTTGTTAGTTGGTTGGTTGGTTTTGTTTCTGCTTTCTTGTATCTGATCAAACTCTCGTTGTGCTCTTATATTGTACCATCACGTTGCCTGTACTGTGTAACAAATGTGCTGCTCTGGCTATAGATGCAAATATGGGATTTGAGAGACCTGGATTCAGTTCTGTGTTCTCCCATAAAGTGTCTGCATCAATAATACAGCGACTCTTTCTGTAAAATGCAGTGATACCACTTCTTGAGCTATCAGCCATATGGTAAAGCTAAATGTTTTAAAGTTGTGAGGTGCTTGGAAACTGTGATGAGACCATCTGAGATGGATTGAAGTGGCTTTATAGTGACTGGTGTTGGAACTGGAAGCATTAGAGCTGAATTCACGTTAAATAGTGTTGCCTGTAATGCCTTACGTTAAGAAGCCACTCTGTATTCGGCCACCCCGATATCTGCTGGAGAAGTAGCACGGCGAGCTGTAGGCAATCCAGGAGACTCCTGGAGTGCATTGAGGATAACTTATTAAGCCAGGTAATAGACAGCCCTACCAGAGGGGATGCGATACTGGACCTGATGATCACCAATGCAAGTGAGCTAATCGGTGATGTCAAGACTGGAGGCACCCTGGGCTGCAGTGGTCATGCACTGGTGGAGTTTGCAGTCCTGAGGGACGTGGGTCAGGACCCTGAATTTTAGGAAAGCAAACTTCCAGCTGTTCAAGGAGTTAGTCAATAGGACCCCCTGAGAAACTGCCCTCAGGGACAAGGGAGCAGAACAGAGCTGGCAGATCTTTAAGGACACTTTCCATAGGGTGCAAGAACTCTTGATCCGCAGGTGTAAGAAATCTGGAAAGGAAGGCAAGAAACTGGTATGGACAAGTCGAGGAAGGAAGGAAGGTCAAAGAAAGCATACCCCCCGATGAACATGACTGGCAGACTGGTAACAACAGACGAGGAGAAGGCTGAAGTACTCAACAACTTTTTTGCCTCAGTCTTCACTGGCAACCTCTCTTCCCACACCTCTGGAGTGGTGTGGGCGGCAAGGCAGGGACTTGGGGAGCATTGTCCCTCCCACTGTAAGAGAAGATCAGGTTCCAGACCATCTGAGGAACCTGAACATACATAAGTCTGTGGGACCCAACGAGATGCATTGCAGAGTCCTGAGGGAATTTGCTGATGTAGTTGCCAAGCCACTCTCCATGATATTTGAAAAGTCATGGCAGTCAGGTGAGGTCCCCGGTGACTGGGAAAAGGGAAACATTGCACCCATTTCTTTCTTAAAGGGTAGAAACGAGGACCCTGGGAACTACCGACCGGTCAGCCTCATCTCTGTGCCTGGGAAGATCATGAAACAGATCCTCCTAGAAGCTATGCTAAGGGACATGGAGGACAGGGAGGTGGTTTGAGACAGCCAGCATGGCTTCACCAAGGGCAAGTCTTGCCTGACGAACCTAGTGGCCTTCTATGACAGAGTGACTACATCAGTGGACAAGGGAAGAGCTACGGATGTCATCTACCTGGACTTCTGTAAGGCCTTTGACACATCCCCCACAACATCCTTCTCTCTCTCTAAATTGGAGAGGTATGGATTTGATGGATGGACTGTTTGGTGGACAAAGAATTGGCTGGATGGTCACATCCAGAGAGTAATGGTCAACGGCTCAATGTCCAGATGGAGATCAGTGACGAGTGATGTCCCTTGGGGATCCATACTGGGACCAGTACTGTTTAATATTTTCATCAGTGACATAGACAGCGACATTCAGTGCACCCTCAGCAAGTTTGCAGATGACACCTAGCTGAGTGGTGCAGCTGACATGCCTGAGGAATGGGACGCCATCCAGAGGCACCTGGACAAGCTCGAGAAGTGGGCCTGCGTGAACCTCATGAGGTTCAACAAGGCCATGTGCAAGGTCCTGCACCTGGGTCAGGGCAAACCCCGGTATCAATACAGGCTGGGGGATGAAGGGATTGAGAGCAGCCCTGTGAAGAAGGACTTGGGGGTACCGTACTGGTGGATGAAAAGCTGGGCATGAGCCGGCAATGTGCGCTTGCAGCCCAGAAGGCCAACCGTATCCTGGGCTGCATCAAAAGAAGCGTGGTCAGCAGGTCGAGGGAGGTGATTCTGCCCCTCTACTCGGCTCTGGTGAGACCCCACCTGGAGTACTGTCTCCAGCTCTGGAGTCCTCAGCACAGGGAAGACAGGGACCTGCTGGAGCAGGTCCACAGGAGGGCCACAAAAATGATCAGAGGGGTGGAGCACCTCTCCTATGAGGAAAGGCTGAGAGAGTTGGGATGGTTCAACCTGGAGAAGAGAAGGCTCCGAGAAGACCTTATGGCAGCCTTTCAATACTTAAAGGGCGCTTATAAGAAAGACAGGGACAGACTTTTTAGTAGGGCCTGTAGCAATAGGACATGGGGTAATGGTTTTAAACTAAAGGAGGGTAGGTTCAGACTAGATACAAGGAAGACGTTTTTTATGATGAGGGTGGTTAAGCACTGGAACATGTTGCCCGGAGAGGTTGTAGATGCCCCATCCCTGGAAACGTTCAATGTCAGGTTGGACAGGGCTTTAAGCAACCTGATGTAGTTGATGATGTCCCTGCTTATTGCAGGGTGGGGTGGACTAGATGACCTTTAAAGGTCCCTTCCAACCCAAAACTATTCTATGATTCTGTGATTTGCGTGGGCTTATCATCCTTTTCCTGTGTTTGTCCTCTGAACCAATTCCTTCTCTTGTACTAATTAACTTGCAGTTTTAAGGTGCAGTTTGATGGCCCTTATACTATTACTGGTAATACAGCTTTCTAGGTGGAATTTCAGACAATTTTCTTTGGCTGGTTTCCAAAGGTTTGATGACTTCTTGAGTGAGTTTATAAGATGACTCCAGCTGTTTCTGAACTTAAACTTTGAGTAAGTGCCTTCAAGAAGGAGTGTAAAAATTCTAAAGCCTAAATATGTGCTATTAAAATTAAACTGCTGGAAATTTCCTTTTCACAGCAATATATTAAGAATCCTAAACAAACCAGAAGACATTAAATGCCTTGCTGAATAACAGTACTTTGGGATTTTGTTACTTCTGCTGCAACTTGATCTGAACTAGTTTAGGACTTTGAACATCCAGTGGTTATGACAAGAAGAGACAGTGTGGATGGAAATAGGTATAATGGAAAGCTATGCATGATTCTTTTTTTTTTTTTTCCTTACTTTCTAGGTAGGCAACATACATCAAGGAAAATACCTGCTTGTGCATGTTTGCTTTTAAACGTTTTGCAGTGCTGCCCAGATATTTTTAATAGAAGTGGTTGTTTCTTACGGAGTTCCCAGCCTAACTAGAGCATAGAGATGAATGAGAGAAGAAAGAAAATCATTGTGGTTTATAGATCACAAAGCTAAAGAGGAGAACACTAAGCAGAAAGTTTTTTAAATCTATGAGTCAGCCTGCAAGTGCCACACTAAATATTTAGATTGAGTTTAGGATATGTTTTTAGTTAAAGGAGGAGAAAGTACTGCCCTCTGAAATAGGTTTACATTTCTGGGTTTGTTTTGGGGGAGAGAAGGGAGGTTATTCAGGTTTGTAGGGGCATGGGATTATTTTGCCGAATTACTTAAATTGCATGCACAGAGAAAATAAGTGGGTAGATACCAAGAGAGTTTTATTTAAAGGCCACTGATATTAGTGGAAAGGTTCTTATTGACTTCAAGCAAGCCTGGATCAGCTCCTGCCTGTCCCTTTTCTCCAACCAAAGCCAATTAAAGGGATCAGTGTATTGTAAAGGCAACAAAACGGCAACTGAAAACTGGGATCACTGAGATGCTTTCATAGCTGGCAGAAGTTGTACTCAGGAATGTATTTAGTGCATTGGACTTGCAATTCTGTCTCTTGTACCCCAGAAGCCACTACTATTTTGTTCTTTGTACTACAGATGACTGAATTAGTTTTTTAATACATGGAAGGATTTCTGTATAGTAGTAGTGTCATAATCCTACTCTCACAGGACACTTGCACATGTTTGTGTTAGCACGGTGGGAGTCCCATTGCTAGCTCTGCTGGTTTTATGATCTTTTCCTGTTCTATCTTGAATTTTTTGTGGTGAATTTTAATTTATTTAATCTGCAGAGGAAACTGAAGCTGTGTGTAAATATATTTGGATCTTGAGGTAAGTGAATCTAAATGTAAATTATTTTCTCCTTTCAGTAATCTTACATGCTATCTATAAATTAATCAAGGTTTCTGCATCTGAAAGTGTAAATTGAAAATCTTGCATCCATTTATGTTTAGCTATATAATTTTGAGTGAGTCAGGCACAAATCTTTATCCTGGAAAAATGTGTACTAGTAATTTTGCCTCTGTGATTAATTGCCATTGACTTCAGTTGGCAGTATTCCTGGAAGTAGCATGGGTGGCATTATGTCTGCGTGTGTCTGTAGGATCAGGTTCTTCTTATCCAGAAAACAAATTGGAACTGTTTAATAATAGACAGCTAGAAAGCCAACCATCTGCACTGAGGTCAGGATGGCCTGATCATTTTGGTGCCAGCTGCTTGTATGCCAGGTTCTTCTGGCAGCTAAAGAGTGTGCACTAGAGAGAGGCTTTCCATTCATTTCACACTGTCACACGTAAGGAATGTTCCAAATATGCCCTGGACCCTACAGTGGCTTCCAAAACTGTAGCAGAAATGCTATATTAGGGACTTAGTTTTCCTAAAGGCAGGTCTGCTTATTTGATTTCCAACGTAGTATGATACAAAACGAGTGCAAGGCAGTGTTGGTGCAGACAGGATGATAATAGGTTCAAACATATGCAGGGAATATTTAATGGAAAGATGTTCCAATGTATTTGTCCAAATCTAGAATTCTTCAGTGTTTATTATTAGTTACTGTGTTCTGGTTTTAGTACTTTGGCACTCTACCATGCACAGTGGCTGTGCGTTTCTGAGTAGAAAGCAAGTAAGACTCTGTTGTCTGGTTAAATGTTTGGCAAATAATATGTTAAAGGTGTTTGTGAAGCAAAAAAGCATTCCTGAAGTGGGAACCCTACTTCAAATATATCAGGTATAATTAAAATATAATAAAGTAATTAAATAAGATATTTCTGCTGTTTTGGAAGCGACAGAAGGAGATGGCTGAAAATTACAGGCTAAGTCGCTAACTATAGGGTACTGAGGTAAGGCGGTAAAAGTTAGTGATGACTGAAGATTTGTCTGCATCTTTTGTTTCTTTCTTCCCTGCTCCCTCTCACCACTGCTTAAAAAGATAAAATACATCTGACTTGTTGATTAAAATGTAACAAATCTTATATATGTATTCGTCAGTGACTACAATTTCTTAATTTCCCTATTTTGAAATTGTCACTCATAAACAGAAGGCTAGTTTCTTTAGATATCCATGGCTAAGAGATTCTTAATTTGCCGCTCTCCTCCTTTTCTTTCTCATTATTAAAAGATGAAGTCTTCAGGAAACAAACTTTATTTTTTAAATCTACATTTGATGATGCTTTGCATTAGCTGCTAAATATTTAGACATTAGATTTAACATGTTAGTGTAGTCCTCAGTGCAAAATGAAAGAAACTTATATCTCAAAGTGATACAGATTAATTGGTGCTGGCATTTTTTGCTGTGCTGTAGCCACCAATTCTTTAAAATATACTGCTGCTGAGTATATTGGGCTTTTGTGGTTATATTGTGGTTTTTGATCCTTTTTTTTGGTTATGATTTAAATACAAATGGTCAAAAGTCATGTATCATCACAACTTTTCTGTGATAGTTTTATGGTAATTTATTCTTTTTAAGTCTTATTTATGTAAAACTATAGTTGAAATGTAATGATGCTCTCAGAAATATGTGGACATAAAATTAGCAAAAATAAGGTAAAAGTAAATATATATCGTAATTAGAAAAGAAAAGGAGTTGCAAAGTGAGAACACAAGTGTGGCCGCCTCTTTCTGTAAATCTGGTAACTTTACACCAGGCCCTTCCCCTCCAAGATGTTTTTGTATAAAGAAGGAGATGCACTGACTCATTAAATGTCAAGCTGAGGAGAAACCAGCAGTGTGAAATCAATTTACGACTAGCAGTATGAGGTAATATGAAATGCTACTCTTGATTTTCTTACTCTAAGTCCTTTAAAAGTACAAGGAAGTAGTTTACACACTGCCATTGTATTCTTTTTATCCTATCTTACTTGAAAGCCCGGTGCTTTATTGCTGCAGTGTCTCTAAGCTGCAGTGATTTACTACAGTAGTCTGAGATTAGTAGTTGTTGATTTGAAGTTAATGAAACTGTGCCTGTTTATAGTAGAAAAGAAACTTTAATACTTTTAGAGATACTAGTGTATAATTGAAAATATATTTTTATAACTGAAAATAACATTTTCATAATATGAACAAAATAATATTTCATTCATAATATAATATTTCATAATAATATTTCA
>VYZW01027886.1:0-15036 GCA_013401315.1 Balaeniceps rex | reverse complement strand
TTTTTTTTTTTTTTTTTTTTTTAAATGATGACTTTTGGAACAAGGGGAAAGGAAATGTCGTTGGAACCCTCCTGTAGTAGCCTGTTTGTATTGTAAATAAAATAAAATATACACTGGAACATGGAATTCATGGTCTGGGGTCCTATTTCAAGGAGTTGCATTGAAGAACAGAGTGTTACTGCCTTATGTTTGGGGCCACTGTACCACTGTCCTGGGTTTAAACAGCGCATATTGTAGTTTATGAATTTCATCTTTGTTTATGAATAGCAATCTTTTGGCTTACCCTCAACTGTCTGAGAAAACAGTTGTTTGGGGTTTTTTTAAAGATAATGCAGTAGCAGAAGCTCTTGTTGTCCTTGACATCCCTTGCTAGTTTCAAGTCTGGCTGAACTTTGGCTTTCCAAATACCAGCCCTTCATGGCTGGATAGAGAGATGCATTATTCATGTTTTTGCCTTTTTGGCAATAAATATCTGAAATGAACGCATGAGATTTCTGTAGAGATTCTGAATTGTATATAATGGCTGTGGCTTTAGGGGTGTCAAGCAACCAGCAAAACTTGAAGTACTTAATACTCCTATGATTTGAGCTGTTTGATATGATCTTAGTGTGATCACTCTAACTGTACATTGGGAAATTAAAGTAGAATAAATTTATAATTACAACCCATACAGCTAGTAAAAATTTTATATCTACACACGATATTATATATATACACAATAGATACACATTTCTAGAAGGACATAAGGAGAAATAAAAGTGAAAGCATTTTAGTTTGTCTATCTGCATGTTTAGATCAACTCCCAATGGTTTTGTTTTTTTTCTCTCTCTAAGATATTCCCAGTTATTCATTTCTCAAGAAACTCCCCAATGACACATCTGATGTTCTTCAGCAAACTCTGTGTGCCTCGTTTTATTTACCAGTATAGGAGCCAAGCTCAGATTGCATGTTTCTTTTCATACAGGCATCCATGTTTAGGATTCTGTTTAACTTCAGATCAGCCTCATCTCCAGAGATTACTGATCATTCACTTAAGGACGAACCATCCTTGAGGCTCTTGCCAGACTTTTGACTACCTTCCACCTCTTTGGAAGTGCTGCTTTTCCTGGGCTTTGCTGGGTACCATCATCTTTGTCCGGAATTAAATGTAACCTGTGAATGACTACCCTACAGTTTGACTATCCTGAGAAAAAATTAATATCCATTGTGAGATAAAGTTTTCCATGCTTTGCAGGGTGGTGTTCAGCTCTCACATGGTGATAATCGTTTACTTTGGGATGGCTGGCGGTTAATACAGCTATTGAGCAATACTGTGCTAACTATTGAAGGATTGGTTTAGTCTGAAATAATCACCATAAAGATGACATGTATTTTTGTTGAGTTCGGAGGAGATTAATCTTCATTCCTCTGATGCAGCAAACTTTTTAAACTTCTTTTAATGAATACCTTTATAATGAGGATTTATCAAGGTCCTGTGAGTACATGTGTAATCTTAGGAAAAAGTTCGACTGTTTAGCAGGTGAAGAAACCCCCCACTCTAACTTAAGACCTGAATAAAAAAAAAGGAAAAGAAAAGATCAACATGTTTTCATCCTGCTCTGTACAAACTTCTTCCATGTTATGTATTCTGAATGTAAAATGTATTCTGAGAATGAATATACAAATATTTTTGTTTGAAGATGTTATTATATCTGTGTGGAATGTTATAAGGCAAGACTCATTCCAACACTGTTTTCTGTGCAGTTTTCTGAATAACAATCTCTGTGTTTGGACCTGACACATGAAATGAGTCAGGCATTTATCCTCATTCTTCATGCAAAATGTCAAATATTTAAAAATAATTCCCAGATGTGTGTATATATGTGTATATATATACATGATAAAAAGCCTTGCACAGTCTGGATTAGGCCTGTGGCCTGTTCCTACCAATAGCAATACTGTTTTTTACAGGACCATTGCATACAAAAATGCTTATACAGCTATGCTATATCAATGTGTGTACGTCTGAGTTCAAAACAAGTCCGTATCTGTTTAGTGTGCTTCTGCTTTAATGGGGTACTAGGCCCCCTGCTTTAGCTACACTACTGTCTCACATTCTTCTACTGGCCGCCTCAGTGAAGAGCCTTGCTCCATCTTCTCAAAGACCTCCACATAGGTGTTAGGTCCCCCCAAAGCCATCTCCAGGCTGAATAAATGTCCCATTTTGGGCCTCCAGTACAAAAACAAAAGCATTGATACAATCATAGAATCACAGAATGGTTTGGGTTGGAAGGGACCTTAAAGATCATCTCATTCCAGCCTCCCTGCCATGGGCATGTATACCTTCCACTAGATCAGGTTGCTCAAAGCCCCATCCATCCTGGCCTTGAACACTTCCAGGGAGGGGACATCCACAACTTCTCTGGGCAACCTGTTCCAGTGCCTCACCACCCTCACAGTAAAGAATTTCTTCCTAATATCTAGACTAAATCTACACTCTTTCAGTTTAAAACCATTACCCCTCGTCCTATCACTACACTCCCTAATAAAGAGTCCCTCCCTATCTTTCCTGTAGGCCCCCTTTAAGTACTGGAAGGCTGCCATAAGGTCTCCCTGGAGCCTTCTCTTCCCTAGGACAAACAACCCCAACTCTCTCAGCCTGTTCTCATAGGAGAGGTGTTCCAGCCCTCTGATAGTTTTTGTGGCCCTCCTCTGCACCCACTCCAGCAGATCCCTGTCTTTCCTGTGCTGAGGGCTCCAGAGCTGGACGGAGTACTCCAGGTGGGGTCTCACCAGAGCCGAGTAGAGGGGCAGAATCACCTCCCTCGACCTGCTGGCCACGCTTCTTTTGATGCAGCCCAGGATACGGTTGGCCTTCTGGGCTGCAAGCGCACACTGTTGGCTCATGTCCAGCTTTTCATCCATCAGTACCCCCAAGTCCTTCTCTGCAGAGAGAGAGTGGTCTCATTCCACTCATTTCCCAGCCTGTATCCATGTTTGGGATTGCCCCAACCCAGGTGCAGATCAGTATGAATGAACAGACACAGGTAAAAAGACAATTTCATGCGTGTACTGAGAGACAGTGAGAGCTAGAAATGGGTTGATTTACTCCTGTATCGCTGTGCATTGAGACTATTTTGCTATTACAAATAGCTTGAGTGTTTTCTGAGTGCTGATTATTCTAAATAGCTGATGCAGTATATATATATGTTTTTAAAAGTTCTTGTGGAAGATGGCATGGATGGTTATGGGTGGAAGAAAAGCTTGCATTTTGGGAAATGTAAAAAGACGTGTGCTTCAGCCAGGGCTTCTGGAACACCAGAAGTCCATGTGCCAATCACTTTGCAGATCTGTGAAATGCTTTGGCAAACTGTAGTAAGCCCAGATAGCTAGGGAACTGCAGCACATGGTGTACAAAAAGAGTACACCAGAGGACCTGGCTCTGTTGAGCCCAGGAAATAAAAGGCTGAGTGTGTGCCTTCCATTAAAGAGACAATGGTGACAGATTGTAGCAAGCCCAGTTGTCTGCCTTCAGTTTGTTCACAAGCCTAAATTATGTAAGAGGCTACAAAAACAAATGAGCGTGCAGATGTAAAAGTGTGCCAGTCCAGGTGGGACATATCCCCTTTCTTGACAACATTTTTTGCCTGATTAAACTTTGCTTGACAAGTGGAACATCATATAGTGGTCTTTCTCTCTGTTCTGTTCACTTCTCATCACAGCAGATGCTGTGAAGTGTAAGGCTTAAAAAAATGCACTGGGTGCCCGTATGGTGTGTCTATGTATGCCTTCTCACTCTGGTCCTTCAAATATTGCTAGCAGAATAACACAGCTCAGCAGTGTATAATTAGCTTTCTACCGAGCTTTTAATAATAATTTATTTATTACGTCTCTTGCTTTTCAAGATGTGTATTTTCTTCCCCTTCATTCTGGCTTTCCTTCAGTTTTTAATCCTGCACACTTTTTAGTATATTGCAGTATATCACTTTTCTGTGTTACTACCAATTTGCGAACTTCTGCTTTTAGTTGTCTTTTTGTTTCTGTTTTGCCTTAAACCTTTTGCTTTTTCTAGTTCTGGTGGTTTTTTTGTTTTGTTTTATCTTTTATGCCCAGAAGATGTGCATGGGAGAAGCATAATAAACACTAGTCAGCAAAGTGGACTAAAATGCATGAAAGAATAGTTCAGGGACATTAAGTCCTGGAGCTTTGCTGCTTGAGTGATCAAGACACACATGACACAAAACCCCCACAATTTAAAAGTTTTACCTATTGTAGCCCATGTCCATAGCTGCCATTTGCATGAAGTTCCCTTTCAGACCTCTTTCAGGTTTCTGAAAGTGATAATGCGCATCTTGCTTGATGTGCTCACACAGTTGCGTCCTGACAGCTGCGAGGCGCATGGTGAGGCAGCGCGTACTGATGTGCTGCACCACTTAAGCCTCTGATATTGGAGCCCCCTCCCCAAGGAGCGCAGTACACAGGCTTGCCCTCTGCTGCTCCTATTCCTAGCTCTGAAGTACTTACGTGTTCTTCTTTGTCTGAAAAATTGCATTATTTTTCCTACATGGTAGGTAGTGTATGACAATTGATAGTTGTGGTATGTAGTGTGTGTTTTCTGGAAAAAAGCTAGTTTACTTCTCGTTTAGTCAATGTAATTGATTCCTGACTTATCCTGTCATCTAATTTGCCAGAGCACCATCTCTAGAGGTTATCAGGACACCGGCACATAGGATTACAGAAGCAAAAAAAGTAGAAAAAATGTTAATTTAAGACATTGTTAGGATTCAGGTAAAAATTAATTTAGACAGCTCTCTCTCTTTCTTCTGCGGACAGGTCAGCTTCAAGAAACTATGGATGATAAGTGGGATGGAAACTGTAGGTCACTGGAAAATTGGCTTAAGAAACAACATGTTAGAGAAAGTGTATTCCTGCCAAGTTGTGTACTTCACATGCTTATGTATATTGTTAATCAAGAGAGACATCTAGTTCTTTATATGGGTTTGGTTTTACGTGATAGAAATTTTCTAAAGTATTTTTTTCCCTTCAGCTGATGGAGTCTGTGTGTTTAAATGCTTGGTTAACAGAGACACTGAATACTGTCGTGTGGGAAAACAGTCTGTGTTAATTATGCTGGGATACAACAGTGCCTTGCTCCAGTTCAAGTCACAAGTTGGTAAGTACAGCTTGCATTTGTGAGTATCTTCTCCTTCCTGCCATGCTACTGTATTGGTAAAGTTCACTTTAAAATATGTTGTCTTCTACCTCTATGTCATGTTGTCTATTTAAATACTACATTTTGTTATGATGATTTGTGCAACTTCATTTGCCTCTAACCCACTCCAGCTGCCTTTTGTGGAGTATGGACCACTCACATAGTGGACGTAACATTTTTGCAGAACAACTGCAGATTGATTTTCTGAAGAAAGCAAATGCACATTCATATGACTTAACTTCATAAACTCTAATAACTGGTAAATGTAATGCTTTGTGTGGGCAATCTGCCACTTGTTGCTTGCCATTCAGAAATTGTCTTACAGATCTGTTTGTCTGTATAGTTAATTGAGGTAGTTTAACATACACCTGCAGTTCTTAGGATAGATATTTTGTGTGTAGTGATGCTGAAAAAGAAACTCACTCTGTTGTAGAAACATGACTGTATTTTAGCAGAATGTTGAGATCGGTATTTTTATACTTCCACCTGACTTGTGTTTTTGTAAATCCAACAGTTGAGACTTTTTAATATGTGCTATCCTCATGTCCTCATATTGGCTTTTGGAAAAGCATTCTTAGTTTTTATGCAAGGAAATTCAGAAGGCTGCCTATTTATTCTAAGTAGTGTGCAGCATGGCCACAACTCATTTTGAAATTGTGTAACTATAGGTAACATACAGCTTCCTCTTTAGCAATAACCAGCAATTCTTATATAGCAGCCTACATCAGTAGGCCTGGTGATTTCCAGGAGGCCATTATAGTTATTTCCATTTTATATTGTGTGGAAACTGAGGCACAGAGCAATTAGATTTTGGGTTTGGCAGCTTATTTAAAGACATATACATGTTTCAAAGCATCAAGGACTGAGAATTTGGATGTAGGTGGGTTGGTTTGTGCAATGAGTTGCTAGTCCTGTAGACACAATACATGAACTCTTGAATCCCACTCTACCAGAAAATACAGTTCTTAGAGTAACCTGATTTTTTCAGTTGGGTGCCAAATCTTGGTGGCCTTTGAAGTCATACCTGGTTACAGCCTTTCATCTGTATCTATCAAGAAAAACTATTCACATTTTCAACCTCTTACGTTACTAAAACAATATGAATATAAGCTAACAATGACTGCAAGTCTCTGTTGTTTTTTTAATCTATGTATCTGAGTGTTACAATTCAGTATTGTGCTTCCATTAAGTTATTTCTCTTGAGACTGCAATAGAATATTGTCTCTTACAGATACCCACATCATAACTGAAGCAATAACTGAGATTAGGTTGTTTAGCGATTTATTAGCTCACTGCTGAGATAATTAATAACTAGTAATTAAGGAGTCAGGCAAGTTTTTTAGTACTCTTTGGTCTGCAATCTCTACCATGTCTTCCCTACCTAGGAAGGTTCTGATTCCAAAAGGCACTGATAGTTTGGGATCAAAGGCAAAAGAAGTTTCTCTTAGTGCTCTTCCCCACCTTTACAAACAAGTATTTGAAAAAAATCCAGCTAATTTCTGTACAGTTTGGTATTTTTCCTGAGAGGAGTGCCTTGAAGATTAAGTGGTAAATTCGGTCCTCTCTTTAGCTATATTCCTTGGTGATTTGTGTTTAGTTTATTTATATAGCTACATATCGTGAAATAGATGAGAACAGTATAGATAAGTCTCTTAATTTATTACTTGTGATTGCTTGTTAACATGACAAAATGGAGTGTTTTCTAGATTTTTTCCATCTTTATAACTCAGGGGAAAATGAATTGAAATGGCCTGTTAGTCCATGCAACAACTCATTGATAAAATGACAGGAATATAGTGGATTGGTCAGAGTAAAGTCCATTGAGATTAAATGACAAACCTGTTGATATCAAATGGAATGCGTTGCGTGCTGCATTAAGCTGAAAGTTACTTGTAGGTATTATTTCCCCATCCCATAGGAACAGCTTGCTGAAGAAGAACAACCTTCTTCTACATGTTGAGTATCTCAAATAGCACCTAGTCTTGAGGAAGTTACATGTTTTTACAAAGAAGTCAAGACAATAGAGCAGAAGCTAACCTTTTGTTGTTTGCTGTGTACAAGTGTAGCAGTTTTATGTATTTGCAAATGTGTATGTGTGTGTAATAAATAAAAATAATGGTGTTATTAAAAAATGGACTGAAACCTCCTTTTTATATGTTAAAAGTGTTAGTTATGAAAATGCATTGTAAAAGTCTTAGTTTTTTTAAGTCCACTGTCTTTTAGGAAGGTAGAGGAAGATGAGGAGTAAGGATTGGGGGGAGAGGGAAATTCATGCCCTGCTTGTGCCCACACAGAGAATTGCTGTTCTGGTTCCAGCATTTAGACAGTCATAAATCATAGACTGTATCTTTCATTTCCTGCTGAACATATGTTAAACATCTGAGTAGGATCAAGCAGGCAATAAAATGGTTAGTAGCCTACAGGCTTTTCTTTCAAAAACAAAGATCATTTATCTGTAACAGACCAACCAACCAGTCTGTAACTCATCTGTGGCAGACTTGGTATGTAGCTCTCTACTCCTTGGTGGAAATGGCCTGCTTAATTTAGCACGGAATTAATTCAGGAGCATAGGATGAATTGTTCTTTTGGCGTTGTGGTAGAATGCAAGTTCCTTTCTCCTCTTTCAAACCTCGTAACTCTGGTCTTGAGCCACTTTCACAGTGCATTCAGGCATTAGACATGGCAATAGTTGGTGTCTGTAGATGTTGTTTTATTAGCACAACTCACCTCGAAAGTTGTCTGCCAGCTCTAATAGCTGTGCCACTTACATAGAAGCACAATACCAGTGGAAAAAAAAGTGTTATTTACAGTTTTCCATTATTTATAGCATATAGTACTTGTGGATCTCCACATACAGAACTGAGCTAGAGGCATGTGAGTGTGCGTGTAGAGATATATATAAGTGTGTGTGAAATATACTAAAGGCATGCATTGAATTTTATACGTGTGAACATACATGCTGTTACTGCAGTATAATTCAAGCAAAGAGCATGGTATATCTTATGGTGATTTTTTCCCCCGAATTATTATTTCATGTAATGGCATATGGATCTAATGAACTGTGATTCCATTAGCAAGTCACACAGTCCAGAAGGAACAAGTTTGTAGAACAGAACAATTCGTGCTGGGTCCCTGGTATGCAAACTATACTCGTTTGGGAAGGAGGCAAAAATGGAGGGGAATGACCATTGACTAGCAAAGTTTATTCCTGGAGTGAATATTTTGGTTTAATTTCATCCAGAAGGATTCCAGTTAGTGTGTACTGAGACCACTCAGTCATGCAAACCAAAGCACTGTAAGTGGGGACAACTAATCGATATGCCTCAAGAGCCACAGGTTGCAAAGGAAGCTGCTCAGCAGTTTAAATCTAAGAATTTGTGTCAAATAATAAATTCTATGAAGTAAAGGACCAAATGACTCTGTGGTTGCTTGCTAGTTTCTGTTAAAAGTAGTGATTCTGTTTTTCAGAAAAGCAAAAAAAGAAGAGTTTGGTTACCTGAATCTTCTTTTATTTGAGTTAATTTAGAAAGCAGTTAAATTCACAAATATCTTTAATCTTGCAGCTTGAAACTCTTGCAGAGTTTTATTGCGTAAACAATGAGGTGCAACTTGTTGAGAGGAGAACTTATTCGATGCATTGACTGTAATTGCACCTCTGCAATTCACAATGATAGTGAAGTCCAGCATTTGCTAGTCTCAAAAGAGTGGTAGGAGGTTCTACTACTGGAATGACAAAATAACAGAAAGGTTTTGACTTTTAAGCCATATTATGTGCACAATTGTAATCCCTAACTTCTCACCTCTGGGGCAGAAACTTTGGTTCTGTGTCATACTCCAGTTTCTAAATTACTCCATTGTCTCAAAGTGGCTCTAAGCTTTGTAGGTCCTTTCTCTGAGTTAATTCATTTATGTGGCTGTCCCGAATGCTGGGTGGGCTTTGGGAATATGCAGCAATCAGTTTGACCTGTTCAGCTTCAACAGAATTAAGTGTCTGATAATAATTTTCCAGGTTGTATTTAGAGCTGGGGACTGTGGCGTGCAAGAACACATACTCATGATGTGATTTTGGAGACTGCTGGTCTATTTGCAAATCTTAACAGAGAAGGCTGCCACTGACGATGACTTCTGCTGTGTCCGTATCCATTAGTCTCGCTGTTCAAACCTCTGGGTTTGCCATTGTCTCACTCTGTGATTTTCTGTGCCATTGCTTTTCTTGATCCAGTTAGAGGCAGCCATTCACAAGTTTTGTGGTGTTTTGAGCTGACTCACTGAGTGTGTGATGGGATGGTGGTAGGATCTAAAGAGAAGCTCAAGACCTAATCACTTATGGCACTATTTTTAGTACCTTTTGTTTCTCCAGGCTTTCCTTGAAGATTTCTGTGGGAATGATTTTAGCATTAGCATTTTAAAGTATTGATTGATTCTGATTCCTGGGAGGACAAAATAAAGGGGCTGGAAAAGGGTGAATCGCTTCTCCCCAGTTTTTGAGTAACTCATAACAATCTGGTATTTTCACTGGAACTATTCTGGGCTGTTTTCTTGCTAGTTAATATAAGTGTTCGGCTTTCCAGATACGATCTGATAATTTTTCTTTCTTTTCTTCTATAGGCAAGTAATTTAGCGTAATTTTCCCACAGTTTTGGAAAAAATTACTATATGAAGGGGTTTACATTTCTAGACGTTTTTACTCCTATCTGCTAGATCTGAGTACTGCTAGATCTGCCTGCCTGTAAATTACAATATTGCAGTGCCAATTCTGTGCTGAAGGTGGCAACATGCTTGTATTGGGAATTTGTCCAATCCTTCAGAGTGTTTAAAGATGCATTTAGTTCTAATGTCTTGTGTTCTGATAAGAGTGGAAGAGATTGTGTGTGAGTGGGTGGATAATCGTTTAAAACAGACAGTACTTCATTCCAGAGAGGCAAGGTATGTCTTAGAAAATGTTGGCACTGTTTTGAAAATTAATTGCCACTAATTCAGTGCTACCAGATAGTGCTTTCATGTGAGGAATGTCTGTGGCCACCAGTTGAGAAGAGGCTCTTGCTAAGCACTGCTAGACTTTTTGTGTACCAAGACTTTCAGCGTTCTGGCTATTTAAAACTAGAAGACACAAGTGAACCACCTGCATCAACCATATCTGTCTCAATATTTCCATTTCGTCCAATTATACTGTACTGAGCCAAATAATCTTCTGTCATTAAAGTGTAATTTGTATGCTGAGGAAGCTTCTTTACATAAAAATCATCCATTCTTTTGAGGAAGAATAAAAGAAAGGATCTAATGCTTCTTAGTTTAATAGTTTCCAAAGTATAGTTTAACTTCAAAAGTTTTGCAATATCACAATAATTTGTACAAACTTTATGTAAATTTGACTACAACTTAAAAACCCATTTCTCTCTCTGTTGTCTAATACAACTCTAATGGCTGTTTTAAAGAAAGTGAAACATTTATGTTTAGATACTTTATAATGCTATTTTACAAATCATTACTATTCTTTTGGTAACGTTTTTAGTGTGAGATTGACACAGTGGGGGAAGCTTTCACATCTGCTAGTTCACATTGCTTTGGAGTGTGGTTGCAGCTTGAAATTAAAGGTGCTCCTTTAATATTCTTCTTGATGATAACCGACTTTTATCTATTTGGCTTAATTTTTGGTTTATATCAATGTGAATCACTTACTAATGGGTGGAATGTTCTATTAAAAGAAAACCAATTTTAGTTAGGATGTTTAGCTTGGAAGTGATACAGTATTTTTCTTTCTGCTTACCAAAGAAAGCATATATTACTGGTGCTAAAAATAGAAAAGATTTTTGCTTTGGGAAGAGTATGACTTAGGAAACTTAACAATGAGATTTGGAACACGTGGCATCCAATTCCTGATGTGGAATGACACAAGGCCATCAGTCGTGTGTCCTGTAAAAATGCACAACTGGTTGAGCCCCCTGTGTGCTGATGAAGTGCTTACTGACTGAATTTCTAAGCATCTAGTTCTCCTGTGCTGACACTTGAAATGATTCACCCACTAGTGTGTTTGGGACAAAATCATTCCCACTGCACAAATCCAGACTCATAAAAAAAGTTTGAAAGAAGCATGCAGAAATTTACTTACAAAGTAGGGTTGTGGCAAGTGACCTAGTCTGAAAATTGTGATTTAATATTCAGTAATGTTTACAACAAAACTAGTGTAGACTGAAATATTAGTAAATGACTTGTTAAAATGAACAGCCATTAGTCTAATCTGCTGTGTTTATGGCAATGAAAAGCTATATAATAGGTTGAAAGGTGTAAGATAGAGAAAAATATTTTTGATAAATATTGTAAAACTGGTGTAAACCCAAGGATTTCTGGGAGCTTTTTATTCTGAGTCTGTGTGGTGAATGCTGTTGGAATTTTGCTAGGCTACTTGTAGTAGGTGTCACTGTGAATTTCTGAAGTCTAATGCTTACTACTGAATAGAAGCAAAAAGATTTTCTTCATCATTTGGAAATAATACTCCAACCTCAGGCATCTTGGATAATAATCTGGCCTTGACAAGCTTACTATATTTTTACTGCATGTTTCACTTTTTTGCAAAGCAGCCATTTTATTATTTGGGTATTTTGCAATTCTGTTAAATGGAAGACTGTGTCCCACTTGTTAACAGAAGACAGCCTGACCTGTCTGATCATTTGATATAGTCTTGTGAGAAGTTATGGAATTACTTCCATTCATTTTTTCAAACGTGGTAAAAGTTATGACTGTACGCCTCTCATAGTTACAGGCCAAATTTACTGCTTAATGTAGGTACTGCATTTTAATAGCAGCCTGCAGCAGATAATGCAAAATAATGTGGGAGTTGGCTGTTATGCTAATCTCCTTAGATCAGAAAATCTAACAGCTGTTGGTAAAATATATTTAGTTAATGATTTATTGCAAGTAGCATTATTTTGGATTGCTGTTGTGTGGAGTTTAGGGGTTTTTATTCCCCATTGAGTTTTCTTTCCCTTATTCTGTGTAAGTTAGTTTGGGGTTTTTTCCCTTTCTCCCCCAACAACCATCCAGGTCTGTTACTGGAGACTTTTTTTTTTGTTGTTCCTTCTCCACCCTCTTCCCCTTTGGAGTAGTGAGAGACTCCATCTGTTTTGAGCAGATGGGTGAGATGCACTATATTGGTAGCTTTTGTTTGTGTGTCTGTGTCTTCTGCTGTGAGGATAAGCACTTTGTAAAGAGAAATCAGTACAGCAGTACTGCTTATGCAGAGTGCAATCATTTGAGTGACAATTTACCACAAATGGAGTATGAAAGTGCCTGTGGGAAGTGCTACAGGGGCCTGGGGCTTCTGCTTTCCTTTTTGGGAAGGGAGTAGTGCAAAAGAGACACCAGAAGCAGGGCTCTTTGGAAAGATGTTCCTGTTATCTTTGGTCACAGGAATCAGTTTTAGCTGGCCTTTATTCAGTTTCTACACAGTTCAGTTTTTAGGCTATCAGTGCAGTAATATCTCCAGAATATCTCTGACAAGTTATCCAACTGTATGGTTGATTAGCACGGGTTTAATGTCCAACAGCAAATGTAAATTAGCTGAGGTTTACAGCTAGTCAAAACTCTACAGCCAAATGCCTCAGTTTTTCAGCAAGATACAGCTTTCAGTCAAAGTAAAAGTTTTCAAATGAATTTTTGTTTTCAGATTTTAATTAAAAAAAAGGTGGGGGGGATGAGAAATAAATAAGAATCCTAACAAGCTTGGCTTTCAAAGAAAATGTCTGAGTGTTACATTTTTTACGTTCTTTGAAATTATTTGCAGGGAAATTTTTTTTTTTAGTTTCCTCAACAAGATCCTTGTGAAAGCACTTCAGCCCACAGAAGTGGGAGATTAGGCTGCATGCTCATAGTGGTCTTCATTCTAATATTTTCCATTATTTTCAGAACAACATCCAGATGAGGCTTCTTGAAAGAGAAACATCTGTGGGGTTTTTGGGAGTTTTGAGTTGGGTGGGCGTTTGAAATACTGAAAAGGTATAGTTGAAAAGAAAATAAATATTTCTGCTTCCCTCTATCCTCAAGACGATCAGGTCATTCTTGTTGGAGTAGTTGTTGGAGGTCTTACAATGTATGGGAAAGAGTAAATGCACTGTAAGAGTTACATTTTAAAGCCTTGATTCATTAATTTGCCACTCTTGGAACATGGTTATAACACTTGTGAAGTTTTGAGGGTTTTTTCAACCTGCTAGTAGAAAACTTTAGATTGATTTAAGTGATTGGGGTGGGGGTGGGGCACAAGCATTTGTTTTTCAGTCAGTGAAAATTGTAAGTTATTTCTCTGAAGACAGCCAAAACCTTTCAAGAAGAGTCACGACCATCTTGCCAATTTGCAGGTTTTTTCAGAGAATAAAGCAAAAGAAAGAGTTTTGAGGGTGAAAGAAGATGAATGTGCATAGCATAAAGAAGCACTTCATCAAGAAGCACTTGTGCCCCCCCCTCCCCCAAGCACATTAATTTTGGATTTTATGGGATAGATTAATTTTTGTTTAAGTATAAACCCTGATAACCCAGAAAATTTTGTAAGCAAGCAGGACCTTTTTCTTTATAGATGAACAAACAGGCAAAAAGCCTGCATGATTTGTTCAAAGTAATAGAAGGAATCTCTCAGGACTGAAGACTCTTGAAGGGGTGACATTTGAAACACTAAACTCAGATTACTAGGCAACACCCTTCAGTAAAAAAGCATTATACTTGAGTTTCCTTTTGAAAAGATGATAAAAGATTTGAAAAGATGATAAAAGATTTGAAAAGATGATAAAAGATCTGAAAAGCCTACCTGATTGTTCCTTGAGATGAGAGAATCAATTCCTTACAGCATCAAAGGAAATGATATATAGAGAGTCCTAGAACCTTGATGAAGAATACAGGGTTGAGGGTTAACAAAAAATACTCTTTGGCTGTTCTTGAAAAATATTTCACTGACTTTCAGTTCTGTATGGTTGACTGCTGGTTGCAAAATAAAGAGTTCCAAAGTATGTAACCCACCAGTATTCTAGCCTGTCAGTGAGCCAAACTGGTTTTGGTGTAGATGCTTTTCTGGTTCCCTTACTTTAAGTAAAGAAGAAAATCCAGTTTTCATAAAAGCCAAGATCAGTTCTGGATATATTTCTACATATGGCAGAGTAAGTTCCCAGATTCTCAGGAAGATCAAAATTAAATTTAATTTTAAAGACCTTGATAAATATGCAGATAAAGCCATATTTCATATCACAGGCAGGATGAGGTATTGGCGAATAAGAAGTCCCTTTACAGAAAATACAGGAAGAAGACAGCTTAGTGTGTTTGCATGCAGAAGCAACTGGAGAGAAGACACGCTATTGTAAATTGTTGCTGGATACAGAAAATAGACTTGAGAGAAATACTTTTCTTTCTTCTGGGACAGTCTACAAAAGGAAGAAATATGGTGTTCCTTGTCCATGCTATAGAAAGACAAACCTGTGTTTCTTCTCTATAGTAGAGGGTCCTAATTAGGGAGAATTTCTTAAAACAAAAAATCCCAAATTCACATCTGCAACAGTAATCCCTTCCTTACAACCCGATCTTTAGTTTGTAGTTATTTAGCTATAATTTCCCTCAAATAGTAAGTAGAAGCAACTAAAAGATTTTTGGTGAATGTTTTATTTATAAATGTTGAGGATAAGCTAACATCCACTGAACAGATGAGAAAAAGAAGAGAGGAGCAAATTCATGCTGTAAGGGGACTTTTTGCAGTATATTCAGTCAGCACAGGATCAGACAAGGCTATGAGGATTTCTCAAATGTGGAATCATTAAGTTTTCATGGATGAGTTGTGTCCTGGTTTCAGCTGGGAGAGAGTTAATTTTCTT
>VYZW01027885.1:1913-13487 GCA_013401315.1 Balaeniceps rex | reverse complement strand
ATATTGTGGTCTGTCACACTTAAATTTGCAGTCGTATGTATGGTAAGAGTTATTCTAATGATCTGCAGAGGTTTCTGAATTTTCAGGTTCTTTCAGGTTTCTTCTGTGGCTTACGGGGTTAGACTGGTAAGCATATAAAACTAGGCTCCTTTAATTCCTGAGGATATAAAATATAGCCAGTAAGATTTAATTGCTCAGATGGTGGGAGGATTATTTCACCGTTGGGGCTATTATGTAGCAATTCCTATCCACACTAGTCTTATGAGGAGGGTTGTCGCAGAACCTGTACTGATTACCTTTGCTTGAAGCAAACATAATCCAAATAGCAATGTGACAGTGTGTGCCCTGACGGAGATACTTTACAGATGGATAAAACAGGCTAATAATACTTAATGGCATTCTTTTTGAGGATGGTAACTGTAAGAAGTAAGCTCTTTGAAGATTAAAAGCGTCACATAAATGCTAAGTCTTCGTGTTACAGAAAATTGGCAAATCCTATTGTAATAACTAAATCTTCTTCTGCTTTCCGCACACAAGATGTTAAACCTTTGGTATGCATTATGGTTAGATCTAATAGAACCAAGAAAAGCTTTATCCCCAGGATGAGCCACTACTACCAAAAACCAAAGAATAGGTAGGAGGAAGAAAATACAAATGGATTGAATAATTAGATTTTTTTTTTTTAAATACCAAAACTGTGTTGCTGTTATCCTTAAATTCCTGTTATTGGTAGATGTCATGTTAAGACTGTTAAGTCTTTAGTGAGATGCACTGTGTAATTTGAATGGTGCCATTTTTGATACTCTGTTTATGAAAAATTCCTTAAGAGCGGATTAATTTTTTCATTAGGGGAGGCAGGATTTTTTTCTCTGTGTTTTTGCCCAAAATATTGTCAAGTGGATTCCTTTTTGGCAGGGACGGGCAGGTGTGGAGGTTGTCTTTCTAGTTCTAGCTGGTTCATTTATCTCAATTGTATTTTGCAGTTTGTTCTTCCTGTTTGGGGTTGTTCCCAAACATGCTTTACGTTCACTTGTGCATTTTACCTCTTTGAAGCTTTTTAGTAATTGCTTTGGTTCTTGACAACTTCATAGCTGCAGCCATTAAGTCACAATAAAGACTAATGAAAAAAGTAATAAAATTTCCATGTATAACTAGGATGAAGATTCCTGGGGGAAATATTGAGCAAGTGATTACAGGGAAGATAATTGTCTGGTTAGAGAATTATATGCCCTGTGAGTTTGATATCGAACCTGTAGAATTGTCACTTAAAAATCAAAATATTAGAACTATTAAAACCCGAGCCGGAAGTCAGGAAGAGCTTGAGGTAGGTGAATTTTGCTTGCTTTCTGAAGGATGGTCAAGTTGTCTGTTTTATTAAAATTCAGGTTTGGTTATTTTTAGTAAAGAATAAATGCAGTGTTATGCTGATGGTGGCAAATTATTGCTTGCTCTGTATACTTGAGATCTGCAGGGCTGTTTTNCTGCTACTCATACTAATGGAAGTGATGATTTGCATGTTACTTTTGTGATTCTGGTGTAAATAGAGGTTACCAGATCACTGATTTGTTTTCAACAGTCACTACTTTTCTCTAATAAGATGAAAGGAAACAAAACAGATACGTGTGCTTTTTTTGTCTATGTGTCCAGTTATAGATTATGTTAATTGGCTGTCAGTTTATAGTAGCCATGGCAGATTAACTCCACCTACCCTCAGCTAAACTATTGGGATTCTGTCCTTTTCACTGATTAAAGCAGCTCCTTAGTAGTAGCTTGTAGTACTTCTACAGAGTATCTTAGATCATTTATCAAACATCTGTCTGATGTAGGCTAGGGCTGAGACAATTAAGGCATGGAGAGGTTAAGTGTCTTTTGCCTGAATATCTTGGGCAGTATTAAGAGAGTTCAAATGCTGTGCTTTTGTTCTTACCCTTTACTACAACAGACAACTGTATGCTTTTGAAAGCTGTGGTTTGTATCTCATTCTGTATCACTGCAGTGGTTTACATAATTGTGCTTGGATTTTGAATGGTAGGGGAAGAAGCATTGTAAAGGAAGGTATTTTTTGTGGCTGGTCTGACTTTCCTAATAAATATTAAATAGGAATTTAAAATGCATTTATCGTGCTTACTCTCGTTGTACATGTCATAGGCAAGGTATATAGTATTTATGTTATATAAGCTGTAATAAATCCATTAAGCCTGACTAACCACTTCTTTTAACCTTTAGACAAGCTCCCTTCAAAATGACTGTTTGTTTCTTTTAATGCTGTCCTGGTTTTGGCTGGGATAGAGTTAACTTTCTTCGTAGTAGCTGGCGTAGTGCCATTAACTCTATCCCAGCCAAAACCAGGACAAACGCTTGACATTCATGTGTGAGCTGTTGCATCTTAAGCAGCAGTGATTGCTCGTAGATTTTGGTGTTACTTCTCTTCAGTGCATCTGTAAATCTTTAAACTTCTTTGCAAGAGCGTTGGAGAGCAGCCAAATGCTGAAAGATGGGAAGCTAAGTTACTCTGGTTCTTGCTTTAGGTGCAAGCTAGTTACTGGTGCCAAGCAGAGACTCTGGTGCATGGCAGTTCTTACATTCTTGACCTCAGTAGTGTTCCTAGTGTTGCATATATATATCAACAAATTGCAAAATATATATATAAAATTAACGTGGATTTTAACTGCTTTCTTACAATATTTGAATAAAATGTACTACTGAGGTAATTTGTACAAACCTTAGCTTAGGTTCTTTAGTCTCGAAGGAAGCATGGTAGCGTATGCACTGTAGGCACTTCTGTTAGTGAGGAATTGGCTGTGATGTAACCATTTTCTTCTCTCTCTTTTGCCAAAACAGGAAGTAACCAAGCAAAAGTATCAATATTAGGTGTATTTAGTTACATAGTCATATTTTTATGATGACTCTTAATAAATTTCACTAGCAGTCTTATAACAGCAGAGTAACTTTTGCTGAGACAGGTCTTTGCTTCCCAGCTTGCTAAGTTTTGCATAGGTGCTTGTTGTGTAAAGTTGTCCTGTGCTTTTCAGTACGACCTTTGTCTTGAAGTGACAGTGGTTGTGCTGTACGTTGAACTATACATTACTCACAATGCATTTTAAAACTTTCCAAGATAAAGACAAGAAGGTGGGGGTGGGATTAGTGCCACAGGATGTGGAAAGAAAAAAGTTTCTAAAATGAATAGAGAATGTGTCTGCAAAACTTGCCAAAGCTCTGCTGTAAGGGTTGATGTCCTCCACCTTAGTTTAGTTAAACAGAACTTAAGGTACATCTAAAGATGTACTTTTTGCTTACCCATTCTGTAATGTTAAAGAATAGTATCTGCTGCCTGAATAGAAACTGTGAAACACAAATTATTGTTTTATATATACTATCTGGACTACAATTTTTATGCAAAACAGACTTTACATTTGAGAGTAGTTGATTGAGCACATGTAAATAGTACAGAATTTGAGTATTAGACAATAAATACTTCAGATAATTAACCTTGTTTTTACACACCCCTGTGAGTTTTAAGTAGGATGAGGAGGAGGGGAGTAACTTCAGCTGTGTTTTCTGCCTTCCTTTTTCAAACGGCACGTTATATCTAATGTACAGAACATGGGTATCTAACGTTAGGCTTCTACATAAATGTAGCATATTTTTTTCTGAGAGAGATTCCCTGCAGCTCCCATTTATATCAGTGACACAGCTGGTGGGGATCCCCTCTGAAATTCAGGTCAGATTTATGTGGGTGGCAAAATAAAGTTTAAGTCTGGAGTTGGGCATCTAGGCTTGCATAGTTTGAGCTTCAGGTACAGTTTTACTCTAAAAGGAAAACTCCAGGATGACTTGGTGATAAATATGTGGAGTGAAAGCAGCGGAAAGAGGGTGATTTCCAGCACAGGATTGTTTTGGAAGGCACTACACAAGTCATTACCTGGACAGATGTGAGTTTAAAAAAAAATAGTAGTCGTAAATCCATATAAACAGCATTAAGTTTAAGTAACACTATTAAACTAAAAATATCCTTGGCAGTTGAATGAGCTGAAGGTTTGTTACAATTACTGTAAGTTACGGTGACATTTTTAGCTGAGGTTGCATGGTTTCATTTAAACTTGATTAAACAAACTGGAGCTGGAATATTCACTGGAGAGTTGGAAGCAGCACTAATCTTCTGTTAAGCTGTCTTTAACTTTATTGGAAACCATCCAGCCAAGGTAGCATTGAGGAGGTTTGTATTAGTAAAAGTTGCCTAGACAGGATGACATAATCTGTGACTTTTCCTTTTGTGGAAAAGACCGTTTGTTTCAGTGGTGGGTTTTGGAAGTAGGCAGATAAAATTTTAAGAATTAGAATACAGTATCTAACTACTGAAAATTTTTTTTATTATTTTGAATTGGAACCTCACAATAAAAAGTTAGCTTCTGTAGTCTTGAGGTGTAAAGAATTAGGTGTGCAGTTCCAGTTGCACTGCTTTCTCTGCCATAATATTGAGGTTGTGCCACCTGTTATTGGTAGGAGCAATGTGGAGATGGTTTTTGCTGTGTTGGCTACCATAAACTTATTTTGGGAAGTCTGACGTGTTCTGTTTTTCGCTGCCAGGTTATGAATGCAGCAACAGTGTATCTGATAGTGTAGTGTCTGTCTTGTGTGTCTAATGAAAGCAGCTTGTGAATGGTCTTTTCTTAGGTGTTTGTAGACAGCTGTCTCCTGAAAGTGTTTGGTAAGGCTGTGCCTTTGGAAAAAGTGAATATACTTAATGAAGGAACTTAAGTCAGTGTAGGAAACAGGGTTGTTAATTACCTTTACGTCTAAAGGTGGGATTAAAAATATCTCCATGGTCTATGATGCTTGCTGCATAGGACTTGTGGAATTGAGAGAAAAAAGGTAGCTTATGGGTATGTAAGTGTTGTAATTTTTAATATTATTATAGTAATAGATGTATTGCTTCTGGAAATATTACTTTCCTAATTTAAGACTTAGTTTTATTTCCTTTCAACATGCCATCATGTCCTGTATCTATGTTGAATAATTGGAACTTTGATGTTGGGGTTTTGTATTCAAATATTTTATTTGTCTTCCAGACTCATAGTAAACATTGATAATATCTTTGATTTATACTCTGCTCATTTCAGTAGTACTTTCATGTGCCTGGATCTAAATGTATAATGAACTTATTTTTACAAAGCTTTGCAGATGATTTTAAATGGCCAGCATCTGTCATTTTAATGTGTCCTAGGGAAGGAATGGAAATAATTACCTTTTCTGTAATTCCATGACCCGTTTTGTAGTTTCTGCGTGCAAACAATAATTTTACGTGGTCTCTAGCACTAATAACTTGCTTTTAAAATGTAACATGGACTAGCAGTATCAACTTATCTACTATTAAATGATGTACTGACAGTTCTTTTTCAGGGTGTTAGTAGTATTGGTTGAGTAGTTTTCTTCCCAATCTTCTTCTCGCCAACCTTCTTCACTAAGACCCCAGTCACTTCTGCGTTTCATGGTAGATATGTATGTATGGGATTTTCCTGTTCCTGAACACTGCCTGAAGTACACTCTTGGCAGTCGTAAGTGCTCAAGGAAGTACCAATAATTGCTGCATGCAGTGCTCTTGGGTGTACCTCCAAGATGTAGTTGGCCTAAGTTTCACCCCTGTTCCTGTTGTCTTAACTTGTGATACAGTGAGACCTATTTGCTTAGAGTAGAGGCCTTCTCTGTCCTGCAAAACTGCAAAACAGCAACTCGACCGAGGTTAAGTTAATTCACTGCTCTTTGTTACATCACAGTTTAGCACAAGAAATATTGCTCTATGCAATTCTGTGACCAGAGAGGTGGTTGCGTTTTGGTGACTCCTAGAAACACATAACTTGTTTCGTGCACTTAGGGATATAAGGTGATACATAAAATATCTCTGGAGTACTAATACCATCTGTGGTTAAGATTGTCAGATTACAAATTGCTTTAATTTCTGTTAATACAGGTAAGTCTCATAAAGGAATGGCCAGTAAATTTTATGATTATGAAAGTACTTGACTGACTAAAATAACTTTATATTCTAGCCTATTACATATAGTCAGTTCACATTTATTGGATTAATAAAATTTTCTATTAAAACAGTAATTGGAAGTTTTACATGGCTATGGGCTGTTGTATTTCTTTTAATTAATCTTAGCAAGAAAATAGTGCACAAGTATAACTTGGCAAGATTGTGCTTGTGTTCCTGTTGAGAAGTGCTTTTGCAGTAAGTGGGCTCAGCGGTGACAGCAACTGGAAGGTAACTGGAGTCGTGTGAAACTCCTCTGCCCAGAAATTGCAGGGGTTGTCAGTGCAGCAGGAACGCAGCGCTGTGCCGGTGTGCAGCTGAGTCCATACAGAGCCTCCTTCGCTCCTCCCCACTGTGCTGCCATGCTGGGGAGAAACTTTAACAAACTGGACCAAGGGTCACAAGATCAGTAGTTATAAATGAATGCTGGGGAAAAAAAAAATTTCTCTCATAATTTCGTATAAAAATTATTTGAATTTTCTATGCAGCCAGGAAACTAAACCTGAAAGCATCGATAATGACACAATGCTATATTAAGTGGCTGTATACGTTGTGTATGTTTCAACCTTATTTTTGCAGTAAGCAATAATTATGTTACTTGTAAGTCCATTATAATATGTGTAAAGCTGTAAGCATCTGGTTAGTTAACGCTTTGTTTGTATATAAACTTTTTTGCCAAATGACCACAAACCAGGTTGGATTAACTGGTGAGGAGTTAAAAAAAAATTAACAGACAGGGGGAGGAAAAAACCAGAATGCAGGGTCTGTTTTTATTAAAAGCATGTGTCTGCACATGCATATTAAAAAAATACAATAAATGAAAGTATTTTCATCAAAGAACTGTTGCTAGATTTTGTCTAGGTTCTAGGTTGTTTGCTTTACCTTGCCAAAATAATGAAGCCAGTAGCTTCCCCTTTTTATGTCCCCTTAGCAATCCCAAGCTTTTACTCATTAAACATGTGGTGGGGAGTTGTCCCTGTTGGCTGAAAATTTGCTGTAGTTACATTATGTGTGAGCTGTGGAGGAGCCGAGGTGAAGCATCCCTCTGATGTGAAGCACTTCTGTTGATTTCTTGCACATGTTTGGAGGAAAGGCTGCACTGTGAGGGCCGGTTTCTTTGCAGAATCTTTGTTTTGTTTCCTGTTTCTGTAATTCAGAAGAGCTGGGGAGTGTGGAGAATGTCGCTTCAGGTTGTAAATATTGTATCTGAGAGTCTGTTTCCAGTTAGCTAGGGAAAATCTTGGGAGAAGCTGGTGTGCCTAACAATGTTTGAGCATTCATTAAAACATCACATGTAAAGACACGAAGGAAGAAAATGACTCTATGGACAGATGTTAATATGAAATAGTGAAATTTAAACACCATATAGGGCAGGTAACAGAAATATACCAACATTCTTCTGCCATATAATTAAAGTACGCTTGTTTTGTTAAAGCAAGATGTATATGATGTTGTGGTTTAACCCCAGCCAGCAACCAAGCCCCACGCAGCTGCATGCTCACTCCTCCCCAGTGGGGCGGGGGAGAGAATTGGAAGAGTAAAAGTGAGAAAACTCGTGGGTTGAGATTAAGACAGTTTAATAGGTAAAGCAAAAGCCACACACGCAAGCAAAGCAAACCAAGGAATTCATTCCCTACTTCCCAGGGGCAGGCAGGTGTGCAGCCATCTCCAGGAAAGCAGGGCTCCATGATGCATAACGGTGATTTGGGAAGACAGATGCCATCACTCCGAATGTTCCCCCCTTCCTCCTTCTTCCCCCAGCTTCATGTGCTGAGCATGATGTCATATGGTGTGGGATATCCCTTGGGTCAGCCGGGGTTGGCTGTCCTGGCTGTGTCCCCTGTGAGAGGCAGAAAAGGCCTTGACGCTGTGTAAGCACTGCTCAGCAATAATAAAAACACCCCTGTGTTATCAACACTGTTTCCAGCACAAATCCAAACCACAGCCCCATACTAGCTGCTATGAAGAAAATTAACTCTACCCCAGCCAAAACCAGCACAGTGATGATGACGACTTCAGTATGTCTTTTCCCAAATCCATATTAATTGATAGCACCAGTGCTGTGTGTGTCACACTTTAGGTTTATTTCTTAGCTCCTTTGATTTTTTTTTCTGGTCAAAACTACCCAGAATCTGTAATAAAATTTGAAAAGAAACATAACCCAATTTCTGTTTTTACACACAATTGTTAAATGAAGTCACTAGTCTGTTTCAATATTAACTAGGATTAAAATTAGGGAGGAATGTTTCAATGTGATTTAGGGAGTGATTTTTCTTTTGATGAATGAATTAGTTGAAATGTAGAAGTTTTAAAGAGAGTGCTGGATTAAGCTCTCAAGTGTTCTGTTTTATTTTGGCTGACAAAAAACTTGACAAGCTTTTGGCCATGTCAGTGTTCTTTCTCTCTGGCTTGTTATATCAAGGGAAGGAAAATGCCTTACTATAAATACAGTGAAATAGCTATCATGTACAGCATCATTTCTTTTGGCTTCTAGATGGTAAATAGCTCTTTCTGCACTACATGGTAACTTACATGTGATCCAGGTCATGGTGTGTTATTCTCTGCAGCTTGATTTTTGACAAAGGACTTTTTTTGTTCAGCGAGATACTTCACTTCTTAAACACTTTGTTAGAAAGTTGCTTTATGCCGAAAGCATAAAATCTGAAAGCAGGGACTGCTCTTCAGGAAGCTCATGTGCAAGTATGAATGGGATGTCATGAAAATTTTCACATTTATAGATTGTGAACATGTTTGAACAGGTTTTATCTGGCAATCAGATTTTGACTGTGCAAGAAAATCTTAGGTGAAGAATTACATTTAGTCCAAAGTTTAGCTGTAGTATTCCTGTTAAATTCATGCTTCACTGTACTGTCTTATGAGCATGTAAGTGGTGAAGAATTTTTTTTTAATACAGAAAAGTAGCCTGGTTGCTAGATGAAACTGCTTGAAGCGTGCTGCTGGAGCTGCTCTTAATAACATTCACCACTGTTGGTTACAGATCATTTCTCTGGCTTACATGCAATGTAAAATTGATCATAAAGCTAGCTTATTTTCCTTTTGTGTGATAATAATGGTGCTTAATTTAGAACAAATTGTAATACTCTATTGTAGTCAGAGAAAATTTAGGCAGTGAACTGTTGTAATCATTGATGTTAACTTTGGGTCTGCTTCACTTTTTTGAGGAAGATTAGATTATTAGAACTCATTTTCTAGTAGTCAGATTTTCCCACTATCTAGGTGAAATCATGCATTTAATTTCTTCCTATCTTTTTATTGTAAAGGTAAATGTAAGGTATATAGGATTTTGAGATTCCTTAAGCTATTACATTTCTACAACACCTTTATTGACCACATCTTTTTTTTTCTTCTCTCTTCTCACTCAACACAGTTACAGACATAGAGCTAAAGCGACTGAAAGATGCTTTCAAGAGAACTTGTGGACTCTCATATTACATGTCTCAACAGTGCTTCATCAGGGAAGTTCTTGGTGATGGAGTCCCTCCAAAAGTTGCTGAGGTAATCTATGAACTTGCTGTTTTTCTGGGGAGGCATATGCGATTGATAACCTATGGATGTGCACACACAAATATGCCTATAGAGATACATGAGCTAATTTAATTTCTTTCCATTTTTCATACAGTATCGTAATGTATATTCTCTATCTGAAGATAATGCTCCAGGCTTGGATCATGGGTTGTCACTAATGTGTGCTTGACTGAGCTACTGATTCCAACCCAACTAATAGGTGGTAGATGACTTGGAAGTAAACCTCAATATTCAGATGTAGATTTGGGGAAGTAAAAGGTTGGGAAGTTTTAGTACTATATGTAGCCATTATAACAGGATTTTATTTACTCTGGAGATGCACTTGCTGTTGGTTTCTCTGAGATTCTGTTGGCTTTTACTTTGTTTTCTAAAGAGCAGATTAATCTTTACCAGCTCTTAAAAATAATTTTATGTATAATAAATGTATAAATGCACTGAAAAATAGCCAGAATCAAACTATGCTACATGGATATAAATATTGTGTGTGCATATATCTAAAAAAATAGTAACATCATCCTGCTCATGTGCATGTTGAAAAAATTATTTTCTTTCATAGTGTTGCCCCTGTTTTAAGAGAGGAATTAAAATATTGTTGGTAGAGAAGAAAAAGATTAGCCAGACCTTTCAAATGGTATCTTGCTCCATGTCGTTTCTAATCACAGCTTCTACTTCTGGTATCTTCAGTGTTCTTGACCTCACAGGTAGCGTACAAGTCTTCCAGTTTTATTTAGGTAAATGAATAGAGTAGTGAAGTGTGCATTGCAAAAGGTTTAACGCTGTGGTAGAGTTACTTTTTTCTAAGCTTAATCTTTTCTCCATTCTTTTTTCTGTTTTTCCTAAGTGTTGACAGAAAGGATGATATTACTTGCTTCTGTAATATAGTTAACAGTTTGATTTTTATGTGAGTGTTCAAGCGCTTAACAGGAAAAATTGCAATGCGTGTTAGCACTATCAAATTAAAAGAAAGTATATGATTTGCCCATAGCTTAAAGCATGTCTTCAGTATTAATTTCTGTTTGTGTTGTCTGGGTTCTTTGACTATTATTAGCTGGTAAGATTAAACAAAAAATGTATCCTACACTGTATAGGATTGTTTTGAAATAATATAAATGTTGAGTATTTTACATTATGAGTTAGCTTGTACTTTTTTTATCCCTTTTATGCCAGTATTAAGGATTAAATTACTGATTTGGATGAAGTAAACTTTTGGTCACAAATAGAGACTCTGGGTTTTCAAATGTCTGCTGGCTACCTTCTACTTTTTTTTAAAAAAATCTGTCCTTAAAGACTCAGTTTTGGTAATGATTCTCTCTTCTAACACTCATTATGGTTATACTGCAGTTCTTGGTTTCCAGTTGGTGAAATAAAATTAATGGAAGAACCGTAATTGGGGTTTTTTATGTCATCTCATCAAAACTGGCACATCGACATCTCAAAATTCTAGTACAAATTACTGTGTACTTCTAGCATTCATATTCAGGCAATGCAGTAGTCATATCTGTGAGCTTGAATACTGTAAATTTGGACAAAACTTGTATTTGATTCTGCTCATACTGTAAAGGGGTGCTTTGTAATTCCTGTGTTCACGATGTGGAAAGGCAGGCAAAGTCATTAGGCAGTTTAAAGCCTTGTTCTGAGTTTTCAGCCTTTCAATCATTAAAATTGATCATTTTGAGCCTCAGATTGCAGGGCTGTCTTCTCTGCATGTTTTGAATAATAGTTTTTCATATCTGAGTAGTGATAGGCCTTCAGGAATTCATTAAATTAAGAACACGGCGTTTTACAGCAGGGACATAAAACAGAGAACTGAAGCCAGTGGAACTTTGGTCAAACAATTTGCATGATTGTCATGCACACAAAACATTTTTTAAATGTTCAGGACAGTAATGCTCTGAAAGGATCTGTTGGAAAAATGGAGTTGAAGATATTAATAAAATAAAATTAAGAGATGTGCTGTGTCTGCGTAGTTTTAACTGCAGGAAAGCTGGTCCAGTGGT
>VYZW01027884.1:204292-218655 GCA_013401315.1 Balaeniceps rex | reverse complement strand
AGCTGATGTGTTTGTAATGTCTGTAGCACTGCATACTGCTCAGAATACACATATTCTTCCCCCCCGCCCCCCCAAGCTTTTTAGGAATTCTGTTTGTTGTTTACATGAGTAGTTAATGGGCCAGCTTTTTTATTGTTAATGGGAATGGTCCCTCCTGATGTGCTAGAAGGCCATCTTCTAATCAGTAAAGTGCATAATTCTAAGAAAAAGAGTACATTTTCTGTATCCAACTTAAAATTCTTGTCATTTTTGTTTAAATACATTAAACTCTGCCATTTTCCAACTACTACCCCTCCTTAGGTAATGGCACCTGACGGTCTGAAGGAAGGTAGGGAGCTGGTGATACAAAATTTTTAATTAACTTTTTTCCTATAGGTAGTCACAATGCTGTCCAAACCTTTTGATGTTAGATTACTGTTCTTTCTTCCCGCTGCCCACCTGCCCGTTATTTGTGAACAAATCAGTTAGCAAAGGAATACCTAAACCCTGTGGCTTTAAAAAAAAACATAAGAAAAACTGGTAGCTGGGAAAGACTATCTAAATGCAGGGGATTTAAGTGCTTGATACTATCAATAACGGTCTGGCTGTCACAGGGCTGACATGTCTTAGTTGACAAGAAGATGAAAAGAAAAGCAAGCATTTAGACCATCTGTATGTCTTTAAAGTGATTTGGGATCCAAGAAGACATCTGATTTCACTAAAGAAACTAAACATTCCCAAGAAGATAGTAGTAATATCGGGAGCTAAAAGGTGATCCTATTTTATTTTTCTCAAGGATAATGGGAAACAGCTCATCTGAGATAGCTTCTGTTTAAGAATAGACACAATTTACTGAAACTGGAAGACTTAACTGCACTGTTCTCTGGGCCTAAAATATTTTAATTTTCTTTAATGAATTTTCCCCTTCTGCTTTTCCCCTACACACTCATATGTTTTGGCTTGGAATGGATCCCAGGGCAGTGTTGCTTTTTGTACAGTTAGCCTTATTGCCCCTTTGTATTTTTCTCACATGCATGCTATAAAGATTAAAATGACATTGTTGTTTGGAAGAATAACAGGGAAATGATGCTCTAAATAAAAAGAAAAAAAAAATCAAAACAATTATTTGTGCCCGGTAAGGGTAAATATCACTACTAAAACTACTGCAGTGCTTTCTTCAGGTCAGAATGAGCTCAAACATTGAATGTATTTTTCAGACTTGCCAAAAATAATTTTGTGGTTGCCTGATGTCATTATTTTGCACTGATTGCAGTGAGATGTTTGGACTCTTACTGTTTGTTTCCAGACTGTGGATGGCTGATGAGCCTCTACGAATACCAAGCCAAGTTCTGTGAGGAGTAAAGTTTGCTTTGAATCGATTTCTGCTTATGACATGGGTATGAGCCAAAGAGTCTATATGTATTTTTTTGAGTAGGAGGTAACTTGCAGGATTATGCACTGATCATGCCTCTTGGATCATCTAGCACCTAGATGATCTTGTTCTACAAATCTACAATGGTAGATGCCTTTTCCAGCAGCACCCAGCAAACAGGAACGATCTCCCTTGTGTCATGTTACATTAGAGACTTCATGTCTTCCAGTAGAGCACTATGCAAGACAGAAGCTACCGGTGGCTCCTCACCACTGCTTAAACAGTCCAGCTTAAAGGACTGAAGTGTCATCTGACTAGAAATTAAAGAGTTTTCCCACTGCTGTCTGGTTTCTGTTGGGTGTTTCTAGTTGGTTGACCCATCACTAGAAGATGTTGGCTTCTGGCCGTCTGGACGTGCAGCCTTTGTGAGGTGTGTATACATCAACTCAGAGCTACAGATGTATCCAGTTGTGTAAATTAAAAATCCTTACCTAGCAATGCTAGCTGCATCAATTTAGAATGTTTCTGAACTTCACGTAGGTGGATAATAGTTTATGGTTGATTAACAAATAAGCATGTAATTTGTTGCTATTGCCTGTGCTGGCACCTAGAGATGAATGAGGCAAATGCTCTGGAGAGGTCGTATCTCAAAGGTGATGAGTGCAAATAACTTTTCCTGCTACTCTTAAACTGGTAGCAGCATCTTTGCATTGGCATGCAAAGTAGGAGGTCCAAATCTGGCAATCCTAATAGTATGATCTGGTTAATACAAAAAGTAACTTGAACTTGTGATTTTTTGAATCTCTGCATGTATAGGTCTATAGGTCCTTTTGAAAAGGTATCATCAATGGGAAAAGACTAGATTTTTTTTTTTATGAAGAAAGCTTTCTTCACAGTATATGAGTTACTTTCTCTACTGTTTAAAAAATAATACTTACTCTTGAATAAATGTGATAGTTCCTGGCAAGCAAGTTTTACCCAGTTTTTCAATAAAACATCTGGCTGGGAAGCTTGTTGGGGTGATACTCTGACTTGTGAGTGTCACTGTTGAGTGAAAGTTGAGTGGTTTGGGTTTGTTTTTCTAAAGACACATACTTTTTGTCACCAGCAAAATGATCATGGTCTTCAACCAGATTATGGTTGTCCCTTGGAAAGGAAAACTAACATTATTTAACTTAATTTTTAATTGCGAAGGAGTAATGAAAACTTATTGCCTATAAAGATGAACTAATCTCAAGTTGCATAAGGACATACTTTTGATGGTGTGGTTTTTTTTTAATCTGAAGTGCCACTTCATAGGCTACCCTTGTAGTCATCAAATTGAGTAGAAAAGTCTCTTTATCAGTGTAAGATGAAACAATTAAAAGAACTACTTTGGGCTGAGTAACATTCTCAAAGAGCACAGCCTTTCTGGAGATGCCATTTTAAGACACTGTTCAATTTGCTATGCTTTTCCCAATTTCTGACCCAACATTTAAAATAATGGACCAGCTACAGCAGCAGCTTGTGAAGGGCTTGTTTATGTGTGTTGCTGGTTTTTATCTAGGTTAGATCATTTTGTGTCTGTTGTAGTTGATACTTAAAACAGTTTATGTTGTTATAGTTTAAGAAGAAAAAACAACCATGACATTATATGGTGTTTTTAATTTTTTTTAGAAAACATTTTAGTTGTGTCCTCATTTTCAAAGGTATAAATGCATTGAGAGGGGAGGACTGCATCTTAGTGAGCTTAATGATATTGATAGAACTTCTGTAGCCTTAATCAGCCCCTGGAGCAACTTAAATCTATATATAATGAGCATTCTGGAAACAGCGTGTCTACCTCTACTGTTAGAAATCAGAGCTTACAGGTTTTTTTGCTTTTGTAATTGGTGTGATGTTCAACTTGAGTAAATTTCATTCGCATTAACCTTGAAGTAAGGAGCTTCAAGTTGTTGATTATTATTTTTTCAAGTCTTGAGTGTTTTGTTTCTCATTTATTTGTGCTTTTTATCATAGGAAAATGAAATGGAGTTAATAAAAGTCTTCCTTGTAACCAAAGAATATAAAAGATGTTACAAATAAATTTTTTCAGTTGCTTGCATAAGGAAAGAAAATTAAAAACAGGTGATATCAACTCTATTGCTTCCAAATGCACTTCTAAACAGATGCTTACAAGGCTGCTGGGTTTATAGGCTTATTGACAGACAACAAATGAATTTCATCCCTTGTCTTCACTGCTTCTTCCTTCTTTTTCCTCATAGTTGCGCTTCTCTGGGCAGGCATAGTAGTTGAAGTGTACAGCGTATGAATGTTACTGACTGGCAGTGTGGCAGTGTGATACACTCTGTACACGGCTCCTGACTTCCCTGCACACGGATTTGAGTCAATTGTTTTACAGCTTCCCCGAGAAAGGATTTGAAAGGCAATAATTGAGGAAAAGGAGATTATGTTTTACTGTCTTATAAGATCCTGTTTCAGGAGTAAAATACCAAAACTTCATTTAAGCCTCTGAAAAATACTGTAAATATTTTAAAATACAATATAAAAAAAGTTGCTATATAACTTTTTGTCACTAATGTTATCCAGTGGGCTTCATGAATTGTCTCTTACATCTCCCTCTTTGAGCCATAAGTCAAGAATGGATTCTCTTCTGAAGTTTTTTCCTTGCTTTTTCTGGTTTTTTTGTTTCTTGTTTTTGAGGGTTTTTTTGTTAACTAGTCCAGATGTACGGATTGTGCATGATAGCAAGAATGGCAGTTGTGAGGTAGAGAGTAGCCTGACTGACTTCACCAGGTGCCATGTATGTTTGTTCTGCTACCCAAGAGAATTCTGTTTCCTTCTTCACTGACCTGTTTTCCACTTTCCTTTCTTCTCAGCATTCATTTTGTATGCCTTGATATGTTGATCTTCTCTTGAGTGGGTGATCTTATTTTCTCTTTTACATCAAGATGATGTTTTTGCATTTCATCATCCTTTTAGTTCGCTTTTTTTTTTTAAGGACAGTGTTGCAATGCTTAAAGTATATATGTGTATACATACATAAAAAAGATGATCTGTGTCCAGGTAGTTACTTCTACATAGTAAAAACAACAAGAGGAATGCTTGGGTCTCCTTGCAGCTGGCTGTGCTGCAAGGAGACCCATGCTATGGAGCATGTGCCATTTCTGAACAATGTTTCCCTGAAAGATTGTGCGTGTATTGCCTTAGTTCTGTATTTTTAGGCCCTTTCATATGGAGATGGTATTAAGCCAAGGAAGAAAACAAATAGCTTAAAAGGAGGCAGAGAAATGTGCTCAGTGTTTTTTTTTTTTTATCATCTGCTAAACAAGGTCTCATTTTGTTGCAGACATTCTTGGCCACTTGAGCAGAGCCCCGTCTAGTATTGAGTATTTTATGTCTTGCATATGTTCTCTTCACGTCTGTCATTGAGCTAGCATTTTTCATCACTGCTTCTGTAATGCAAATGGAGGAGGCTCTTGTGCTTGTCCTGTTGCAAAACATGCATGCGCAAATGTTAATTATCACGGTCATCCTTTACACAACAGGAATAATCACATTGGATTGGCTTATTAACATGTAATATAGGATATACTGTGTTCTTGTTTGGTTTTGACATGTAGTGACAAGAGTATGTGGAATTATGTAAGATGCCTAGTATATATTTCATTTACAGTAGATGCATAATGTTTTTTTTTCTGGGTTTCTCTTGGTTTTGTCAGTTTTCATGGAAGTTCTATCAAATCAGTGACCATGTTTAAAGAAAAGGATTAGGTGGGAAGTGTTCTTTGTTATGAGTTAAAATACTGCAAATAACATTTCCATTAAAGAATTTGTTCAGAAACACCCAGATTTTTAGTATATGAACTTATTTTATAGATGAGCAAGTCTTGTAAAATGTAGATTTGCTTAATTTTTAATGATGTATGATGACATGTTAACAAGTTGCTGTCCTTAACAGGTAAAGTCAAATGCTTTTACTGATTCATACATAGTATGAAACTTTCAGTGATAGTATCATGAGTAAAATTTGCTTATTACTTTATGAAACATTATAGGAAGCTGCAATTTAATGATGTTTACAGCAGTCTGAAAGAGGTAGAATTTTTTTCTGGTGGTGTTCTAGTGCCATACTAGAGAGCGTTTGTGCATACAATTATGCTATTAGCTTATTAAAGCTAGTATGAAATTTAAATAAAACAGAGGTGAAATTGTACTGAAGTCTATTTAGTTGTAGAGGTTGGAAAATTACAAATCAGGTCTGCTAAGTAGCTGGGTTTTTTTTTTTATGCTTAGTCACATTTATTCCCTGTTCAGCCACATTATTTGCTTGTTAAATGCATAGGAGAATAATTTTGATAAGTTGTATGCACTTTTAATAGATTACGCACACATAGATGCTAAAGCAAATCAGCATTGCTAACAAATAGCTTTTAGATCAATTGCTAGATAAAATGTATAGATACAGATGTCAGGCAGTTATTTGATGTATACTATAGAAATGTCCCCTGTAGCAGATCCATGAACTGTTAAGGTCCCCGATCCACTGTGCATTGGACTGGACGAGAGATTTTTCCATCTGTTTTGGGTCTGCGTTTGCAAAGACAAGTGGAATTGTTTAAAGCAATATTTTTTTGTGCAGTTCACATGATGTACAAAACCTATTAATGTTCTTGTCCAAACCCAGCATAATACAAAACCTTTTTTGGTCATCTTGCTGGCATTCCTACTAATTAACTCCCTGATTATGGAAAATAAGCAGTTGTTTGACCTTCAGAAGAAATACCTGTGGGTGAGCCTGGTGCTGCTCGTAAACGTGAGAATACCGCTGAGGTGGCCTCTCCGTTTCCGCACTGTGGGCTGCAGCGGCATTAAGCAGCTCCCACATGAATTTGCAATGGAGAACGGAGGATAAGTTGGGTGAACGTAGCCACAGCTCATTATTAAAACAGAAGAGGAAAAAAAACCAATACAAAACACCAAAATGTTTCCTAGAAAAACCCATTCTTTTGTCTTGGGACTCCTTGTCCTCTGTCAGCTCATGGAAAGCCTGGCTTATTGCACTGTAATTCTTTTCTTTTTATTTGTTGTGTGTAAGGAACATCCCAATGACATTTCTGTGTTGTTACTCAGCATTTTTTTTTTTTTTCCAACTATCAGTAAACAGAGTAGGAACATGGCTGGGTCTAGCCAGAAACTGCATTTCGGGAAGAAAACTGCAAGTTCCCAGAATATTAAAACCCAATTCTTTACTGCTTCCAACAATGTTTGGTTGAAAAATTATAATTAAATAAAAAAAAAAAATCCCATTGAGAACCTGACAAATTAATGCTCATAAAACACTTTGGAGGTGTGGGGTGCTGTTTGCAGTAGTAGGCATTTAATTGGGGCCAGGGCAGGGAGCGGCATAGGGATACAGGTTTCTATCCTTATTATTCAGAATAAACGATTGCAATCTGAGAGGAGATGCTGGACTATGTGGTGGCTGAGTGTTGATTAACATACATTTGCGCGTACCGAAGGCGCTCGGCTTCACCCGGGCGCCTCGCTGCCCAACTGGGGCTGTGCATTATCAGCACTACTCCGTCTTGCTGCTTAATTATCTTTGTGTGCAAAGCTGGAAAGACAACACAAGAAAGAAAAATGTCTTTGCACAGCAATAATCAATAAGACCAGCAGTATTTTAGGCCTCTGGTGATCACAATTTAGTTGTTTTGAAAACAATCACAAGAAAGACTAATGATGTAGAACTTGTCATTTGCTGATTGTTCCTGGCAACTCAGAAGAAATTGTGTTAGGAATGGGATTAATTAAATATTCTGTTTATCTGATTGCATTAGTGAAGGTTTGAAATATTAAGTGTAAATTATACTACACAGTTTTAAATCAATGACAAGCTTTACTTCCCTTCCAAATTACGTCTCTTGAAGAGCTTGGGGGTCTCCACGCACCCTGCCAGGTCCGGCTCCATTGTAAACTAATGGGAGTTGAAGCAGCTCTGCAGCACGTGCTTCTGGGATAGTACTGTAGTGTTTGGTTGAAGAGATTAATGATCTATGTTTGAAAAATTACTTTTTTGCGATGGAAGTGGGTGAGGCTAGAAGTGCCAGGTTTATTTTTGTCGTACTTTTGTGTAAGGTTGGAGGGGAAATGCTGTATAATTTGGTTAGGTTTCTGCTAAACAGATTGGTTGGACTATTGGAAAGTACTCCAGTTTTAAGTGAACGAATGAGTACAGTCTCTTTTTTTTTTTTTTCTGGAGTTCAAATGCATATATATTTGTTGTGGTTCAATCCCAGCCACCAACTAAGCACCACACAGCTGCTTGCTTGCTCTCCCCTGCCAGTGGAGTCAGGGAGAGAATTGGAAGAGTGAAAGTGAGAACACTTATGGGTTGAGATCAGAACAGTTTAATGATTGAAATAAAATAATATAATGATATTAATTGTAATGACAAAGAAAATAACAGAGAGAAATATAAAACTCGGGAAAAACAAGTGATGCAACCGCTCACCACTCGCTGACCGACGCCCAGCCAGTCCCCGAGCAGTGATTGCTGTCCCCCAGCCAACTCCGTGCGGCTTATGTACTGAGCATGACGACATATGGTATGGAACATCCCTTTGGCCAGTTTGGGTCAGCTGTCCTGGCTATTCTCCCTCCCAGCTTCTTGTGCGCCTCACTGGCAGAGTATGGGAGGCTGAAAAGTCCTTGACTAGTATAAGTGCTACTTAGCAACAACTAAAACATCAGTGTGTTATCACATTATTCTCATGCTAAATCCAAACCACAGCACTGTACCAGCTACTAGGAAGAGAATTAACTCTATCCCAGCTGAAACCAGGACAATATTTCTACTAGTAAAACTTGGCTTGTTGGCTTTCTAAGATGAGTGAGCCAGATAAGTGCTGCTGGGTGTTAGTCATCTTGTATGGTAGTGGCAAGTTATAGGGTTTACTTTTGGGAATAAAATGTCTAAATTGAGGGAATTACTTATTGGTTAGCATACATCTTGTCCAGAAAATAATATGGTATGTTCAGACTGTTTTATTTGAAGAGCTACACGTAAATAAGTTAAAACTCAGAAAACATCAAAGCTGCTTCCTTTGAGACACCAAATAATATGTCTGAGGACAGACTTGGGAACAAAACATGATCTCCTTTGTGAATTTCTTGTAAATGTAAAATAAAATTTATTAGGAAGTAATTTTGGATGAGCTCCTGAACTGCACAGCAGCTGCTATGAGGACAAAAGCAACAAGGATGCGAAGCATAGAAACATCCAGCTAACTCTGAGCTGGCTGCTGTGGCGCGAAGTCATCATCTCTGCCCGTAGTCAGGGGGCTGGTGTGTAAAGGCTTCTAAAATGAACAATATTTTTGGAATAATGTTTTGAGGACCAGAGTGCCATCAGTATGATAAAGATGCAAAAAAAGTGCACAAGTGAGGCTATAACTTGGAATTGCATCCTAAATTTGGGGAGGGGAGCAACAGTTCTGTTCCAGTGCTTCTGAGGCTACTCGCTCAGAACTACATTGCCTATTCCAAAGAAGAAATGAGAGCATGAGGAGGTGTGGAAATCGTGACTTAAGGGGAAAACATGTAGGAATTGTTTCAATTTAAAAAAAAAATGTAAGACAGGGCGGGGGGGGGGCAGGTCTTTCCTTTTAGAAGGTTTCTATTTAAAAATATAGTAATCATTCATTTTCTGTGTCTTGTGGGGGAAGCTCAAGAAGCAATTGGTTTAATTTGAAGCACAGATGGTTTTCCTTGGATGTCAGAAACCTTTTTCTAAGTCATAGGCTTAAAATCATTTTTTAATGGAATTTCCTTTATAGAAGAGAATTCATATATACTTATCTATCTAAAGCAGCCTTGTAGATATGCAAATGTGTTTCTGTAGAAGTTATATGGAAATGTATTTCCATAGAAGGCTTGGGACTACATAATCTCTTCCAGCTCCATATTTCTCTGATTCTTTGGTGATTTTTATTTTTCTTGCTTTGACCTAAGAGGGCTACTTGAAACATGCATTAGTAGTTATTTCTTGTGGTAGTTTCTTGAGGAAATGCACTGAAATTCATTTTAAGCGGCAGGTACTACAATCTGCAATTTGTAAGTCTATTGTAATTTTTGCTATATCCTAATAAAGAACCAGTTAATGGACTGTTTGAAAAGACAAAATTATAATGAAGCAAACCAATCTTCTTCCAAGAAATTTATTCCTGAACTCACTTTCTAGTCTTCAGATTGACTGAGATTACTTGAGTAAATAATAAAACTTTAAAAGTAGTTCTTAATAATAGAAAGAAAAATTGACGGTGTCCTGCCTACTGTGTAAGCGAGCATCGCTATAAGCGTTTATGATATGCATTTACCTTGACTCCCATGCACTGTGTTTTCTAATCGGGCATCCTTTTCCTGGCTGTTTCTTGTTTTTTTCCTTCTCTGGTAAGCTATCATCTTCCAGTTATGTGACTCTTCTGCCCCTCTAATAAATCTGGGATGGAGACGGAAGGTGAATAACATACCTTGAAATGTTTCTTGTGCCTAAAATCTTAAGAAGACCCTGATATTTCACCGAGAACCTTGGCAACTGTTAATAAAATGGGAATTAAATATATTCTGTTGGATTATTCTGGGCTGAACTGCACTCAGTTATGTTGCGCGTGGAATTGGGTCACAGATGTTTTCTGAGGGCTGCCATCAGGGCAGAGTGGTCTGAGGTCTACGTTATTGAGGGTATGTCTTCATGGCCATTTGAAAGCAAACTTGAACTTAGCTCTACCTATACTCTGAGCTGGCTAGAAGCTCTCTGACGGTGCTAGTTTGCTGCCAGGGACTGTTCTAACATCCTTTTCTTCTTTCCCTGGGAAGTCAGCTTGACTCGGAGAGCAAGCAAGGAGAGCAGTTGTTACTCAGCATGAAGAGTGAGCTCATGTGTACAAAAAAGCTTTTTACACTAGTTGTTGAGTCCTGTGTTTTATTAGCAAAAAGTTTCTCATCTTCCTAATTGGAAAGAACATTTTTAGAATGTAAATCCTAAAGGTGGTAGGGTTAGGACCACTGTTAAATGAGTTTGTGGGGGTTTTTTTAACAGAAGTTCTTACTTGTTTACTGAATCATGAATTTTTTTTAATTCTGAAAACTTAGTAGGAGGAAAGAAACATGTTAGGATTTCTGAGCTGTAATTTTTTGCCTTTTGAGATTAAAATTCACAGGACCTGGTATCTTGGAGATTGAAGTAGTGTATAGGGCTGTGCATGGAAATGGAAGCCTCGGGCTACATCCTACTGCTCTCCTAGGCTGGTACTCATGGCACTTGAGGTGAGGGGAAGAAGGCTGTTTTGATAGACTGTGTTTACAGGTTCATAGACTGTTTAGTGATCAAAACATAACACGTTACTGCATTTCAAAATGTATTTGTGTACTTGGGAAAAATAGAGGCAGGAAGATACCTGCCCCTGACAGCAGGACTGGAACTAGATGATCTTTAAGGTCCCTTCCAACCCAAACAATTCTATGATTAATGTACAGCAACCAAATCTAGTTTACATATGCAGCTTCTTATGCAGCTCTGATATCCTATTCTATCTTCAGAGTGAGTCTTGCTTTTATAGGAGCTCTCTGAAAAAGAGGCTTTTTTTGTCTGGTTTTCAGACAGTGGTGTTAAATTTTCATTAAAATCAGGCAGTATCCACTTCAGCAGGACTTCCCAGGATGTGGCTCAATCGCTCGTTGGGCTAGAAGTGTGCATAGCACTTGGCACTCCTCGCACACCAGTCGGAAGCGAATCTTCCCTAGGCTTGCTACAGAGCTAATCATTCTAAACAATGATGCTTTTGTTGCTGCTTAGGAGTTTTATGGGACTAGCAGTCATTTTACACAGTTTATAAATCACATTTTTGGGCTGTTCTTACTCCTCTGTTATATAGATTAGAGAGAACCAATAGCAAGTTTTTCTTGCTAAAATGTGTAAAATCCTGAGTGAGCTTTGCTCATCACGAAAAGGCTCCATTTCAACACGGTACATGGAAAAAGTGTTGTATTGGGGCTTTCTCTGCAATCATACATGGAATCAAATGCAAATTTGCAATATGTGGCACACAGAGAGCTCAAGGATGAGGAGTGGCCTGTGCTCATGTAGGCCAAGAGGCCTGTTCTCTGGAAGCCTCAGTCTCTTAACAAAAATGTCTTCCATTTTTCTCTTAACTAGTACTATTCTAGTTATGAGACGGCGTTTCCTTTTACCAGGAAAGCCTAGGAACACATTGTATTACAGAATGCTTAAAAACAAAAAAAGCAGAGACCCTGATAACTATTTTCCAATATTCTGCCTTTAGTGTTTTGAGACTTATTCAGAGGAAAAGGAAGTTAACTTTTTATGAGACAACATAAGCTATTGAACAATACTTAAATATTTAAAATGTTCTATTTTTAAAGCTTTTTAAGAGTTGTTATAAGATTTCTAGAAATTACATACTGCTGTGCCTCGGAGCTTCTTCTAACATAATACCAAATTCAATTACTAAAGTTTTAAAATAAGTGGAAAGAGTCACTGTCAATTCAGTGGGCATATAAATGGGTCTTGTGGCTTGTCCTGGGACTTTGGGACTTATTTTGAATTCTAAGTTTTTAAACTGCTGCTCCTGTCTTCTGTTCCTTGAATGTGGCTTCAGGAGGGTAATGTATATGGTGACAGTATCCCTGTAGTAAGGAGGATAAACATGAGGTGGAAGAAAGGGCTTTAACATGCAAGCAGCGGGGTGGTTTACAGTTACTATCTATATCTGTACGTGTGGGAGAGGGAGAGTAAAATTTTAACTTGCCAACTGAGNGTCCATTTTCAGCTCTTCTGTGCTGCGGTGCTGCTTCAGTGCCTTGGGAGGTGGTTTCTGAGTCTCCTTGGCTTGTAGGAGAACCATCTGCATTGTTAGTGATATTGTAATTTAACAGTTATTTCTCTATGTGCTATTGTAAACTTTGGGTTAAAGTTTTAGTGAAAGTTTTAGTTGGGAATTGTATAGGGGACTGGGTGAAATTAGAGACGTTCTGGGCACCTCACTTCTGAAACTCCCAATTTGAATGTAAAATGTATTTTCCAAGCAATGTGCTGTTGGCTTTGCATACAAATATTTGCCTTTGCAAATATCTTTAAACTTTAATTATTGAAAAGGTATTTTTTGGATTTAGTGTTGTGGTTCAGTTAAGGCCAGCCTGCTATCAATATGGAAAAAGATACATTTACATAAGCCGCATGTGTTTGCTTCTGTGCTTTGACATCCAGTGTGTGTGCAATATCGTTTATTGAGACAATTAGTTTATGGCTTGTCGGCTTGCAAAGACTCACATTGAATATTAAGAAAAGACTTTAGGAAAATTCATTTCGGCTAAAATATTTAATCAGTCACATCTTATGATGCTCTTTTGTGGTATTCTATTTTTTCCTGATTCACAGGAGAGGGGAAAAAAAAAACACCTGCCTTCTGAAAGTTTTCTTGAAGTGTTCTGCTTCTAAACCATGCTTTTCAGAGTATGAAGACAGACAAGGAACTAACTAGTTTCCTGGAAAGTTTGCATTGATTTCAATTTAGCAACTTGACTAAATCAGGTGAATTTCTTCATGGGATTTGTTGTTATTTGCTTAAAAAACAAAAAAAGCTATTGAATCTCAGTGTGCATTTTTAAATCCGGTAATAAAATAAGTAATATGGCTGAAAAATGCACATTGGAATTAGCTTTGACACTCTATTTGCTTTATGTCTAGCTTTATCTTATGATGCATTATTCACTGGTAATATACAGACTACTTTTATTAAGTCTTAATCAAATGCATTTTATCATAAGTGTCAATTCAATATTTTGCTATTGTATTTCTTTTTTAAAATACTGAGCTTTCTGTAGGGGAATGATAAATGTATAGCAGTTTGGTCAGGAAGGGACAGTTTTTATATTGGCATGTTATAAAATTGTCTATAAACTGTAGTTCTACATTCTGTTCTAAAATGCTTGTAGATTCAGTCTATTTGCTTATACGAAATTGCAAGATTGAGGAAGCAGAATGGCTGATCCATGTTTATCACATTTGGATGTGTTGGAAAGAGTGGTTGCAAGTGTATCTGAAAGTGAATTAAGCCTTTTTGATCACTGCAGATTGTGTTTGCATTAGAACTAAGAGGAGTTACATGTAAGCAGCTTTTGGGGGGTGTCCCCGCTGTATGATTTCTGTACGTAAAAATGGGCACCAGGTAATTGTGTAAGGTACTGTGCACAACTGTATAATGCTGTAGCTAGAGATATACATGGCTTGCATATGCAAGTGTGCTTTTTGGACTCCTTAGATGCTTGGGCTTGCATAGATTGTGCTCAGACCATTTCATCTGCCTTGAGTTGACTGGATAATGTACAGCAACAATTAGTAGCTGTTTTAAATCACAATCTTGGCACTCTTTCCTGCTTTCCTAGCACAACCTAGTTGTGCTCTGAGTTGGACAATTAGTCCCATGCAGAGCTGTAAGGAGACTGTAGTTTTGCAGGCAGGTTAAAATAAAAGATGATAATTTTGAATTTTCAGCATCTCAGCTGAAGGCTTGCGGTATCTTCCTTACAAAACACCAATAGGTTAAATGGCTGCTTAACAGTCTCCCATATGGGAAGCAAGAATTAAGTGGTTTCCATGTCACTAATCAATTTGTTTTGTTATTCTCATAAATTTACATTTCTCTGCAGCAACAAAGACTTGTCTAACTACAAAGCATGCTTAAAAGCAACTGCTATTTTTCATTAAGAGGGACCAAAAGGTAAAGCAAACCATTTACTTGGGCTAATACAAAACCTTCATTTTTCTCCATAAATTCTGTGTTAAGCTTCACTAATGCTGATGGGAATTAAGCACGTGTATGGTAAAGAACAGACCTCTGAGGCTGTAACAAACTCTTTCACAAACAAAATAGATGATGTTCACTGCTGATACTTTTCTTTTCCCCAGGCTGACTGAACTGTTTGGTCGCACACACATCATGACAAACAAAGC
>VYZW01027884.1:179562-193103 GCA_013401315.1 Balaeniceps rex | reverse complement strand
CTGCTGATAAATGATGGAGAGTGGCTTGGCAAGCTCCTCTGCCAGCTCCCTCAGTACTCTCGGGTGGATCCCATCCGGCCCCATAGACTTGTGAGCGTCCGGGTGGTGTAGCAGGTCGTTAACGGCTTCCTCCTGGATTATGGGGGGTTTGTTTTGCTCCCTGTCCCTGTCTTCCAGCTCCAGGGGGCTGAATACCCTGGGCATGACTGGTCTGACTATTAAAGACTGAGGCAAAGAAGGCATTAAGTACCTCAGCCTCTGCCTTTTCCTCATTTCTTTTCTCTTTGCCCTGTTTCGCTTGAAGCTTGCTGGGTTTTGGAAGGCAGATGGGGGTGTCTCACTGAAAGAGAGAAAAGCTTTCATTTATCTGACTCTTCTGAACAGGAACATGTGGACGTAAATGCTATCCTACCTGACTGAGGAACAACATTGTGTTTTCTCTCCTCCCTGACCCCGAGGTGATCTGGTGTGTTATGTGCTGAGCCCCTCCCTGATGAAGACTGGCATTATGCAGGGAGCAGCCCAGCTGTGGCACATTTAAAGAGTCACAGGTGCAGCAGTTAAAGCAGTCAGCAGGAACTGAAGCACTAATTTTGCTACATGAAAGACCTGAAGGAATAGCTTGCAAGCCATTTGAGCTAAAAGCTGTAGGAGGCTCAATTGGCTGTCTCTCCATCTCAGGACTTGACTTGTATTTTGGTACTACTCAGTATTTTTGGAAGCTTAGCCCCACTTTGTTTCTGTTGTCAATAAATGTTTAATTTTATCCATTTTGCATTTGATATGCATCATCTCTTCTCAAGGCTAACCTACTTACCCAGCCAGTGACAACGTCCAAACCTTTCAGTGTGTTGCGTTCTCTGTTACCAACACAGAAGTAGCTGTGGACTGGAAAGGCTTTCTGGTTACTAATGTGTGACTGAGCTCTCTTTGTGTCTTGCAGAATAATTTGTTGTTTGTTTCTGCTGGTCATTTGTTCCCAACTATCTTCCAGCAGGAGCCTTGTTTTATGTGCTGATGGCGGGACATCTTCCTCACAGCCTGTTTCCTCATATGCTTTGCTTATCTCACCACTTTCCCAGACTCTCTTGCCCTTTTCTTTCTTTGCCTTGCAACGACCTTCTCATCTTCCCGCTCTCACCATTTTCTATTGTTTCTTTCTCTCTTTTGGGGACCNTTTTTTTTTTCTCCCTTTTGGGGCCCCCCCCCCCCCCATTTTGTTGCATCTCCCTTGGCTGTTCCCTACTCCCCAGCGGCTCCATGTGTTTGTGATTGTTTGCCAAGCGCAGGACATCCAGTGAGGTTGGCCAAGATGTGTTTTTGCAGCTGCTGTGTGAATCCAGAAGGGACATTTTGGGTATAGAAGCTGCTGTTTGCTTGTCACTCTGTATGCATGAGTTACCATCTCAAGCATAGACCCCCTATGAGAGCCGAGGGAGAATGGGAAAGGGATTTTGAAGTGGTCAGCTCTTTATCCATACTTTAGGGATTATGCCCACAGTGGGTGGGTTAGATACAGAACTTTCCAGCTCTACAACTTTTATCTCCCCTGTATCTAACAGTGCTAAATTCCAGTAGGATTTCAAACAGTGAACACACTTTTGTACTGAAGTTTAAGTCAGTTATAGGTTAGATAAAGCCACTTTCTGTAGGGAGGGAAAGTATGCAAAGATCTTTAAAGGTCACAGAGTGGGAGGTGATCAGAAGAACAGACTGTTCTTGCAGCTGTGTGCAAGCGCCAGGGGAAGATAGTTGTATGGGCTGTGTTAGGGCAGGGCAGTGGGATTTTGTGGTTCTAGGTTTCTGTTTCCTTGTAGCTGTAGTGGTTGGTGGATTAGTGGTGAGAGCTCAGAATTTACTTGTGACAGTGTTTTTCTGCAATTCACTGCCCTGGTGTGTCTAAGCTTTGGGAAGTATTATGTGTCGTTAAAGTGACTGATTTCCGAGAACTTCTAACACCAGGGAGAGCCATCCAGTGTGATGGATCCAGTATGTAAGGTGGGGTGGCGGGGATGTGAAATTCAGTGAATGGTTTTGAGACTCGAGCCAGCTGATGCTAAATGGCATTCTGTTACACCTATGAGCTGGTATTAAAATCACACGATTGGAAATCCTCAAATGCAGTGGCCTTGGATTGCTCTTAAGCTGGATACGTTTTTGTGCTGGTCTGTTCTTCAGCTGAATAGTCCTTATTTTGCAAGGGCTTGGTAGGAAACTATTGTGGCTGCTACTTAGGAAGCTCTGGGTGGTTTCTGGCAGTCAGTGGATCTGAGTCTATGAAGGTAATGACATGACTGGTTGATGTCTGCAAAGAAAATAGCAGTGTTTGCAGGTAGCAGTGGGCTGCCACAGGGGACTCTGGAAGACAGTATCTATAAACGGCTGCCCCAAAAGGGATCTTAGCGGGGAGGGTTTCAGGATCAGGTTCCCTTTAGCCTTATTCTGCCCAGCCCTACTGTGAATTGTTCTCCTATTTTAATTCCAAATTAGGACACTGAAATGTCACAATTACCTACTATCTGTATCTGGAACACGACATATTATTTCTTTCTAACTCAAATACTATGTGAACGGAAAACCCGGTGGCTTTTTTGGTGTGAGGTTTTTATTTTTTTTTTTTTAAACAAGAATAGAAGGTATCTAAAATATATCAAGAGATATGCAGCTGCTTAAAACTTAAAAATTTTGAGATACATTTTCTATGAAATGACATTTGTTATCTTACTGTTTTCTTTAGCTGCAGACATTATTTGATGTGAAATCTGGCTGTAAGCCTCTGGAGCTGTAGATATTTAATTTCTATTTTCAAGACGTTCCACTAAAATCACAATTCAGTGTGATTTGTGATTGCTTAACTGTGCAACATGCCTTATTCAGTCGTGGTTCCTATCATGTTTTTCAGCCAAGAATTCTGCTTATGGTAATAGGGATAAAGTAGTTGTGCATCCTAAGGGGTTATAGTAGTTTGAAGTTGATAGCTTCTGGTTCTTCCTTCCTTTTTCATGTTGTTATTTTCTTCTGAAATTTAAGGTGGATAGGCCAGAACAGCTATGTTGAGTCGGATTTTTTTCCTGCAATATTTTTTAAATAGAAAAGCTTTCTGTTTCTCATTTTCATGAAAATGTGATTCATTGTATAATTGACTCATCCCACTGTTTAGGGAAGGCTTTTTTTGCAGTTTTGGTTAAATACATCACCTTGTCTTATACCGATGAGTTGAAGGGGAGCCTTAACATCACATTGTTTTGTGGTTGGATATTCTTTTTCTATTTCCCTACTCTATTCTGTTTCTTGATCATTATTGAAATAGAATTGCTCGGGAAAGCACAGAAATGTCATGTCTGTGCAATGTACACCAAATCTGGCATATGTCAAAAAAAGGTTGAAGTTCTGACATTCTAGCGAGTTAAATTGCTCAACATATCTGTGCGATTATTGCCGCTGTGTTGAGGGGGAAGAGGGGAATGTTGGTCTGCTGACCTTGCAACTGCAAGGTTAAATCCCCCTCTGTGCTGACTCAGACGCGGGATGGTGGCAGCTGATTAGTCACTCACGTGTGCTGGTCCACCTGTAGTGTTACAGCTAGCAAATTAAATCACACTGTGTAGAATTGACAACAGCTTTGTATTTTAGGCCAGCAAACATCAGCTTTAACAGAAACTCATGTGAAAAAAGCCAGGGCTTTTTTCGGTGTGCGTGTGGAATGTTTCTTCTAATACATTCCTTAAAAAAACCCAAACAAAACCCCTAAACCTATCCATATCCAACTCTAGAATTCAATCTGGCTTTCCATTACAAAAAAATTTTGATCAGCAGGTTTTCTAGATAGGAAAAGAAATAGCAATTTTGAATATGCAGTGCTGTCTTCAATGTACTTTTGCTCACACACTAACATACAAAAGACGATGGAGGAGGAAATCAATGCAAAACCGTTCCAGTAACTAAATGGATCCCTATTAGTTTTCAGGCAATTGATTTTTAGTAGGCATTTGTGTATGTTAGTTGCTCTTTTGCTGTGACTGAGGTGGTATTTCCAATTAGATTTTTAACTGTCAATGATTTACTAAGCATGTTATGTTATTGATTATGTTCCACACAAGGAAGGGGGTGGGATGGGGCAGGGGGAAAGAAAAAGGTCTTTTTCTGGTCCAAGTGAAGGCTGAATTTTTCTGTTGATGCCATTGTTACAGATGACTTTTCTAATATGTTGATTTTTCCCAGTGCCATTGCTTTTCATGATTAGGTTTGGGTTTCTTGAAAAGTTTATACTCTAATCAGATTGGCTTCATGGAAAATTCTGCTGTATCGTTTTAGCGAGAAAGCCCATACAAAGCATAGAAGAAGAAGAACTGTATCAAATTTTATATTTGAATTTTATTGCTTTTCAGGTGGTAGCATCAGTCCTGATTAGATTTGGTCAAATAAACTCAGGGCTACTGTGTTGGAGCTGTGATGCATAATGGAATGCATGAGATTAATCCATTTTCTTACTGTAAGACACAGCTACTAACTGCCCCTTTTAAGACTTGTATTCATAATACATCATTAAAAAGAAAATAACACTTTGTATTCATATCTTACCTGCTAAGCCATTTGAGTTTCACCAAGTGAAGCTGAATTTGTAAGCCACTAAAGGTGACTAAAACGATAGTGGCGATAGCAGGGAAGTCTTGCATTGCAGTAAACTAAGTCTATTGATCTTGAAATGAAAGTTCAGTGGAAAAGCTGATGGAAAAAGTAACAGAGCACAAAAGGACAAGCTGCACAACTGATTCAAATGAACTGGCTGGCTGTGAACATTCATGTGAAAGAAATGCTAATGCAAACAATGCAGAAGAAGAAACCATAATGGAAAAAAACACTGCCAGTATCGTGACTTCTCAAATATACATAAGACACATTTTCTTACAGAAAGAGAAGTGTTAGTGGTTAGTCAAATAAACTAAAGTGTTCTGTGATGTCTGTGAAAGCAGGAACTGAATACCTAAGGTTTCTCTGCAAAACCCACTCTTGAGATGTAATGACTGGAAGTCCAAAACTTCCAAAGTATTTTTAAGAAAAAACTATGAACATGCTACTTGATCATAATGTGTATTGAAAGGCAAATGCAATCAAAGTCCATTATAGTGTATCGCTGGGTACAGTAAAACAATGTCAACTCCAAAGAAATTTTGAAACTAGCTGAAAGGCAGCTGTAGAGAGGATGCAAATTTCTGTTACTCATTACGCACCCGTGAACATGTGGCTTACAGAATGTAAAGAATTTGACTATGGGAAGGGTGCCCTTTAGAAATATAATTGACTTTCCTGGAGTGAAATATAGGAAAAACTGACATGGCATCTGACAATTTCAGGCACGTCAGTTATATTGACGAGTGAATCACGCGTGCTTTCTCAGAGATGTACTTCTGAGTTTATGGTCTCACTGTATATGTAAAAGGGTGGAGTAGTTTTCCTACAAGCTTGACGGAACAATCAGGAACAATCGGAGGATAATTCTGAGAACAGTGATTGGAGCTGGTCAGAGAAGATGTCCGTCATGTAAGAGATGCCACATGAGACAAGTTAAGGCAGCCTTTCAGGAAAAAGGTGGCAAAGTGCAAGGAACAGTCAGAGGAGCGTTTTTATTGTCGGCATTTTTATCATCAGCATAAAACCTCAAAAAATGATGTTTTCATTTTCTCTCAAATCAGTCATATAACATAGCTGGTCTTCCGTAAGACTACTGAATTTTTTGATTTCAATATCACAGGTAACAAAATATGGACATAGAGATAGGGAAGATGATACCCAGAGTTATCAACAACAATAAAAACCCTTACCCCAAAATAAAGATACTTATGTATCTGTACCCAGCTGCTTAAAAGGCTAGTGTCACACACACTCGTAAAATTGCACAAGTATACACTGCATGAAAAAAGGATGTGATATAAATCAGTTCTTGTGTGAACTGCTAAGAGAATCTGGATCTTGCTTTCAAGTCACATCCAGCCAGTATGGTCAGAGAGGCCTACCGTGTTTGTGATTTGGATTTAGACTATTACACAGGTTTTAGGTGGTTTTATGACTGAAGTTTGAATTTTAAGGGGAAAACTTAATTGCAGGGAAAGAAAGAATTGTTCTGAAGCGTTTCAGTTTGCGTTTCAGTTCGCCAGTCTTCTGACCACCACAAAAGCCCCTGGGGCCCCAGGTTTTTTCAAGTGCTGATCTGCTTCTGGTTTTCATAAGTGCTTCTTGATCTTGTATGTATTCACAATGAACTTCATTTGCGCCGTACATAAACTATAGAGCCACAGATAGTGGAGAAATGTGTCAGGATTTATTTTTAAAAATGCTTTTCAGTTTTCATATAAACAGTCTGGGATGATTAAAATGAAAGACAAAGCATAACCCAGATGAAGGGTCAGCATCTGTGTAAACTTGAATGCTGAGCACATGTGTGGCTGGATTGTATCCTCCACAGGAATATGTGTTATTTATCATGTGGTTTTACAGCATTTTAAAAAAAAAAACAACAAACCACACAAACCAAAAACAAAACCCAAAAAAAACCCACCAAAAAACAACCCCCAAAAAGTTTACCCTGTATCTCTTATTTTAACAAGTATAAATACATTTGCATAATGAACAAGTCAAAGTTGACATCAGATGAAATACAGTCAGAAATCCTGAAATAACCATGTACATATGTGAGACTGAATCACGTAACTAGTTTCTGGCTCAAGACAACCAAATCAAGAGCAATAATGTGTGTCTGATCGTGTTATAGCTTTATAGTATATATTTAACCTATGCCATTTCGTAACTTCACTTTTCTGTAGGAATTTAACAGATGAATATTTAACCTGTATTTCAGCCTCTGTGTTGTGTATTAATGTAGTCGAGCAGAGAAAATACATAAAATGTGTTAGGGAAACGTTTTGAATAAATTCTGCTTTAATTGGAGAGGATTGTAGCGTGAAAGCATGACAACAGAAAGTTCAGTGCTTTAATATCTAAAATTAGATATCACTGTAAGTGCTAATTGAGCAGAAATGTATTTTCAAAAAGCTGCTAGAAAGTTTCTGTGATGACTCCTCCTCTTAAACAGCTCTGCTTTTATCCTTGAAGGGTATTGCATCAGCACAGATCAAAGTCATCAGACATATGTTGCTTTGCAAATAATGTATCTATTTTCTTTTTCTTCTAAAAGATATGCCAAATAAAGAGAGTTATTAAGCTTTTTCAAGACAATTTGAGTAAGATGAAACTTGTCGGCAGTGTTGAGCTGCCAAAAACAAATGATATAATGTCAACATTAGAAGAACAAACTATTCCCCAAACAGTCTGTTGGGCTTTTATGCCAATCAGACTGCACCATATTTCATTCTTGAATACGGTCTGTAATTCTATGATAACTCCCCCAGATAGCGATAAAAATTCTTCAGGTGGATCTCAAGCACTTCAGCATCTTGGGTTATGGAAGAATAAAGGGTCCACGTTACGTTGGTGTAGTTCAGCCAGCATTGCCTTTACCGTCGATGACGCCTGCATAGCCGGTCTGGCTTCTCGTGAGCCCAGCAGGTCTTATTTGCCACTTCTGTAAGTGCAGGCGGACTGCAGGGGACTGACACGGCTCGGATAAGTGTCTGTTTAACATCTAGGCGTATGAAGCATGGGTGGAAATGGATCATAATAAGATTAAATTCCAGTGAGCTTGCCTTTTGTGTCTCTTGCCATGTACGTACAAGCAGCAGAAGAAAATCACAAGCCATCATCCTTCAAGGATTTATCTCCCCCCTGCCCCCCTTTCCCCTCCTTGCATTGCATTCAGCTGCAGTGTTGAGGAGAAAACTAAGTACCCAGATTATGTGTTATTTACATAGAGTGACATAAAGGAAAATAAAGCCTTTGCTGTTGCTGCTGCTGCATTTGTGAGACTATGCAGTCGCATTAAGACATCTTCTCTTGTTTAAAATACAAGACTGGAAGTGAAAAGACAAACTGCTGTCTCGAGCAGAGCTGTGCTAACGTGGTAAATGTGATGGTTGTCCAGACAAATCTCACTTTAATTCGTTGCAGAGATTATACGAAAGATAAGGAATTTATAAACTTTGCTGAAGTAATACAGCTTGAGTTTATGATGGTACAAATTGGCAGTTGATGTTGATGAGAAGTAGAGCTGGACAGATGAGAAGAAAATGACTGGAGGGGTGAGGGGAAATGTATGGCAAAGCGCGTGGTTTTGTACGGAGATGCATTGGTTTCATTTCCCAGCAGCAATCGGTTCAGAGAAGCAAAGTACTTCAATTGCTTTATTACAGATAATGCCTGAAACGGTCTTTAAGAATTAAGAAAAAAAAAAACCCTGATTGGTTTAGTTGAACTCCCTGGAAGCTTAAGCATGAAATCTGTTACTCTACAAAATTTCCCAACATCTTTCCTGTATCCGTAGTTTGTTATTGTAGGATTTCTGAAGAGATTTGACTTAGTCACTTGACTGTTTTGCGGAGAGAAACGTGGTGTGAAAACATCGGCTTTTCAAAAGAATCTCTAAACAAAATCAGATAGACTTCCAGGAAAAAAAAAAAGTAAGAAGGAAAAAATGATAGCCTAGGCTTAATCTCCTGAAGGCTATAATGCTTATTTGGCATCTGTTTTTTTTCAGGACAGAAAGCAGGATGGGTTCAGAGGGGGCAGACCTGGCACTGGGAAATCTGACTTCTGTACTGTAAAGGTAGTCTGATCCTTCTTCAGGATTACAATTTTTAATCATAATTAGAAGCTTCTGATATCCTAGAATTTGGAGATGTTCCCCAAACATGTAAACTAGGAAGGGATAATAGTTTAAGTCCAGATTTATGACGTGTGCGTAGCCCAAGGCACATCTACTGTAGCTCCCCTGCTGTTTTTTGCTGTTTGTGCAAGTTTGCGCTCTCTCATTCCAGATAATTAGTTCCGATTTTGCCATAATATCAGAAAGCATCGGGTTACTTTTGTATGTTTGAAATTTCCATCTGAGTTAGCTGGACAGCTTTATGAAACATCCAATCCTGAATCTATGACTGAAGAGTATAACACGAGAGATGAATTGAGATGAGAGGAAGGTCTAGAAATGTGGTACAAAGTAATTTTTTTAAAGAAAATATTATGCATAGCTTAGGTTTAGTTCCTTCCTGAAATGGTACAACATTTTACAAACAATAATAGAACTCACATTTTTGCATAGTTTGCAGTTTGACATACTTGGACTCAGTTTTATAAAGTTGAACATCCCACAAAACCAGTTGAAAGCAATTACTCAGATTGTAGCTGCAGAGGAATTGATTGTGCTTATGTGTCATAATGTGAGGGCACATCCACATTTTTATTCCAGGAAAGTATGTTTGTGATTACTTTTTTCATCTCTTACTGTGGAAATGCTTTCTGGCTCTCCCAGCGCACGTATATGTAATTGTATATGACTGTAGATACCATAGTAAGGATTGCGTTTCTGTGCATAGGGGGATGGATAAAAAGTTTTCCCATATTTTTTTTTCTTCCTTTCATCGTGAATGTTGATAGGAAGATTTTTGACCCCTTCTGGAAGGAGAGAGAAAGAAAAAAAAAAAAAAAAAAAAAAAAAAGTCTGAATCCACAATTTGAATTTGCAAAAAGCCATAGAAAGGAGTAAAGGAGAAAAGCAGTTAAAAATTTCCTTAATTCCTTAATGCCATCCATCATAGGAGAAAGGGATGGGCACTCCTAGTAAAATAAATGGGTAGTGTATCCCTGTTCATTGCACCGATCCTCTTGCACACAACCTTGTTAGCTGAGGAGTAACTTTCCTGTGATGAAAGATACTGAGGACCCGAGTCTTCTTGTGTGATTGCATTGTAAAACCCAATTAGTTATTATATGGGAAGTTAAAAATAAAGAAGGGAATCGCTAGCCTTGTGCTCTTGCGAGAGCGGATGAGCTAGTTCAGGACGGTCCCTCTATAAAGTGCGTTTAATACTATGTTTACTTGTTATGCAAAATAGATGTAAATTTATGTAAATATAAGTGCAGAATAGATTTGACCGTCAGGCTGTTGGCAAGATGCCCACGTGGCCCTGGGTACTACAGCACTTTCGATCTCTATATCCTGGCAATTTCCTAGGATTATATTATCATTTGATTTTTAATGGGAGTTTCAGCCACTTAACAGTGTGATCGGTTTCCCTTTTACCACCAGCTTTGCTCATGCAGAAGTAAACAAACGTATTTATCACCCCTGGGATCAGTACGTGCTAATAAAGTTGCTGTTGCTTGCATTTTAGGTTGGGTTTCACGACAGATGCATTGTAAATGAACTAGTAGTGCTGTCCTTGCACCACAGCTCAGCAGGAAAGGTAAAGATCTGAACCAGCACTGGGGTAAGAGCATCACGATGGCCGGGCTGGCTAAGCCTGCGCGTGGTCCCTGTCCGGTGGGTTAGCTCTGCAAGGGGTTCCTCGCTGGCCTTGGGAGCTCCCGTAGCTCACAGAAACCAGCCAGCGTGGTGGCGTTTCAAGACTGACGTTTCAGATGGTCTCGTTTGGTTCCAGTTCGAGTAACTCTGTGTTTACAGGGGAGTGGAGATGAGATTCTGTAACAAACTCAAACCGCTGTGGGGTTTTTGTTTGTTTTTTTTTTTAAAAAGTTGGCTACAGTATGCCAAAGCTGGCTTCATTTTTTGGAAGGAATACTGCCTGTCTTGTTACATGCGGAAATCCTGTAATTACATTTTTGAAAGCACAGTTAGATGTCTGTCTTAAGTGTGTTCCTCTGGGACTCCGTAATACGTTACCTTCATCAAAAAACAACAACAAAAAAAATCAGACTGACGCATTATATCTTCACAACGCAGGACACTGTACTGTTCAAGTTTGAATCTTTAGGTATTCTAATTTCTGGTCTCTGCTAAGCCTTTTAAACTAATTGTTTGCTGTTCCTGGCAGATATTTCCAGTGGACATTCTCTGGTAAAAGTTTTAGGCTGTGCTTTTTTGAAGCAATATTTACAGAAGTAATTAATTGCTGAAGATTAAGAGGAAGTTACTTTTTGCAAAAGCAGCACTGATTGTGTGGCCCCTGAATTTCTTGCAAGATGATATTTCTTTTGCAGTACAGATTGTATTAAAGTATAAAAGTAATTTCCACATTAATGTGAGATGCTTGATTTGTACAACAATATGTTATTCTCTAATTTTCCCCTGAAACTATTTCAATTATAGGCTCCCCGCATGTAATCAAATATCTAAAATAAATAAAAAGACAAATAAAACATCTCTTTTCCCTGCGCTCCATCCAGCAATTTTAATTCCTTTTAAATTAGCAAGTCCACTTGTATCTTTTGATTTTGTAGTTTCTCTTGACAGTAATGTTATAAGGCTAACAATATATTCTGAACACTGACTGTTAGTTTTGTATATTGAATCATTCTTCTTGCATTTTCGCTTCCCTGTTGTTAGTAGTGAACTTGCTGTTCATCAGCTTATTACAGGCCTTGGAAATATGACCAAACCTGTTCCCGGGTATGTCAGAGTACGTTGTTATTCAGGAACACATACACGTGGTGGGTTTGTGAAGCAGGAAGATGCTGCCTTCACACATGCATTAAAACAATGTACTTGATATCAAGTCACCCAGAAAATACTTAGAAAATTTTTCATGAAATAGTTGTGAGACCAAAAAAAAAAAAAGGCAGTTATATCTCATGATCATGTTTGTCACCTGGGAATACTTCACAGATGCTGCCTTTTCACATTGGTCCTTGGCTCCTGACCTTCACATGTTTGCAACATGGTGACCCCTATCCTCTAGTCGAGCAGCTCTGCTCAAAACCGCTTGAAATGTAAAACATGAACCTGATGATGATGTGGGTGTGCCTCTTCCCAGAGGGCTGTCTGATCTGTAGTCCTCCCCATGTACGTGAGGGATCTAGAGCAGAAATAACGCAGCATTTTTTAGAATGGTTTGTCAACCTACGTGTTGGCTTCTGTTAAGCCTTGTCACAACTGCGATTGGTATTCACAGTATTGAGATGTCTCTTAGAAAAAAAGATCTCGTGTGTGTTCTTGTACTTGGATAGCGTTGCTTTTGTGTGTCTAGTAGCTGTAGGTTTTCTTCCTAGCCTTGAAAGTCACTTTCTAAGTAAGCAGTAGCTTCCTTGTTTACGGAATGGAAAAATCTGTCGACTGAAATGGGGTATGGAAAATGAGAAACCATTCCAAAAACAGAGTGAAAAGTGTAAAGCAAGTAGCTTTGAGCTAAAGATTTTGAGGTTGTTCGACAAGGCAGATGACAGGATATGTTAGATTTTTGAGCCTCCTGTTGGGCTCATTATAGTTTCCTAAATGTTTTCCAAATAATAATCCATGATGAAATTGAAAACAGTGTTTCTGTCAGGCTTTTAGAGCTCTGATGCTAACAATGACGTCATAGTAGCATTACTCTTTGGAGACAAACAGCATGCAGAAGCACAGAACAAAGGCTCTTTGCACAAAAAGAGAAACCCACTTGCACTGGGTTGAAAGGGTGATGTTTTTTAGTGCCCTGGACTTTGATTGCGGAGTCGTGTAGCATTCTGTGGGCACTAAGTGCTAAAATATCCTTTGTAATAAAGAATTTCAGTGGTTTTTTTTTTTTAATAAACAACTTTAGTTTCCAGTCTTGCTTTTTTAGTATGAAAAAATTATTGAATTTTCTTGTCATATTTAAACAGTTTTAGAGCAATTCTTACAGAAAAAGAGGATTATCTTTGTAGGGGTTTTGTTGTTTCCTTGTAAGTGAAAAGACTTACGGAGGTAAGTACTTGATAAGCAAAAGTGCCATCTTCATCTGTTAATGTTGGTACGATCTATCTTTGGAGCAACATTGAGCTGAATCAATGATTATGATGGAAAAGGGATTATTTAGATTAAAAAAAAAGATTCAGTTGTGTTACCAATCAAAGTTGTCATTGGGTCTCAGTTATAAGACTAATAAAAAGCTGTTGCACTGATCTTTAACTGTAATGCATGATATCGCTCATTCGTAGTAGTATCAATGTAGCCACTTAACTTGGCTCCATGGCTGTTGATGCCCATACATCAGCCACTCTGCTGCTTTCTCAAAACAACCACCCCCCCAGAGCCTCAAACTACTGACAGATGGGGAATTTTTGCCTTTTCTGTAGGAGTTTTTCATCGATGCCTCCAGGCACGTCTAACTTCGGTGATCTTAGCGCGTGGTCTTGAACCCTAGGCTTTCCAAAGACTTGTTTCCACTAAAGATTGTTCCTCCCTCATCCAGATGCTGCTTACCATTGCTTCTGTTTCTTGCGGGACAGCGTGTGCAGTGCTTGACTCTGGACTCTATTATGAAGAAACACATAAGTTGGCAGTGTTTTCTTTTCTTTTTTCTATTGATTTGCTTTCATGTCACCCTCTCTCTTTCAGTAGCTCATTTTGTTTTAGACTGCACGTCAGGGGAATTGCAAAAGAGGAGGAAGGGAACGTACTTATGGTGAAAGCCATGCTTTGCCCTTATTTGAACGTTGTTAGGACCAAAAGTTTTTTT
>VYZW01027884.1:84146-171498 GCA_013401315.1 Balaeniceps rex | reverse complement strand
TGAACAAAGCGTCTTTATTTTAGCACTTTAATCCATTTTCCTCTCGCTTTTTTCCAAATAGTACTGTCATCCTGAAATGACAAGGATTGATCGTTAAATTACCGTTGCGTAATTTGCCTCATCATTCCTCGGTAGACAGTGTTTGATTGAAAGTTCAAGTCTTTTGATGGGTATTGCTAATACAGAATTTTTAAAGTTTTGGGCAACATATTACAGTTTTTGACAAAAAAAAGCAAACAGTTTGCTACTTGGATGATTAACATTTAATTAAGAGCTTTGCAAAAGAATCAGATGTGTTGTTTCTAATTAGTTAAAGGATTGTATTCTTGGTGCATCCCAACGTGATAGATTTTTCCCACGTTGCCTCTGTAGCTGCTTATTTAAAATTCCGAGTGTTGCCTTTGACATGGATAGCTTTTGCAGTCAGTATGTTCCAAGTCACTTAAGTTTCACTTATCTATTAGTCTGCCGTGAATTATCTGGGGGATAATGTTTTGTAAACATTTATGTAGCATTGTCATATTTTTAACGCTATAAGAATGTCATTGCGTTAGACAATGGTTAGAAAAAAAGACAGGGCTTTTTGGCAAAAGTTCTCCAGATAAGCCAATATGTTTTTGTGAAACTGCTCTCTGTCGGCCGTCATGGATTCTATAACTGTATTCATACCTGCAGTACTTACGGTGAAAGTTTTCTCGGAAAGGAAAATTCCAGCAGGTAAATGTTGTGTTGCTTTTGCCAGTTTGCAAAGCTGACTGAGAGACGATTGGCTGCTTTTGACTGTACGCGTGAGGGGTTGGTTGTTTTTTTTTCCTTCCCCCCGCCTTCCGTGAACCTTGCTTTTCTGACTGTATTGGATCGCTGTCTCTCTGCCAACGCTGCGTGTGTTTCCATGTTCAGGAGGATTTTTGATGATCCAGCTCTCGGCTGCCAGAAGTGTAGTCAATGAACTGATGCTCCCAAGGTCACCCATAATGCGCGTGGGTGTATTTCCTTGCTGTAAACTGTGTTCACAGCCATCCCAGGAAATGGAACTGGCTTTGGTTTTTGGCTTTGGCTGTAGCTTCAGACAAATCTGCCTCTTCGCTTAAAGCCGGGGAGAGAGAAAGCTGACAAATACAGGGAAGAAAGACACAGAAACAATGCAGTTTATCAGGCCAGCGGCTTTAATTAAAATCCCAGTGCAAAGTTTACCCAACACACACTGCATAGTTTATGCTGAAGTTTAGTAAAAGCATATTTAAGCACTCATTTGCGAAGCAGTTGTTTTTTTAGGCAAGGGATAGTCGATGCTGGCAGTATAAAAGATTAATTTCTATCTCTAGATTGCAGTCACCAACGGCGTAAGAAAGTTGCTTTTATTGGTTTTATAATATTTATTTCTGATGCCAAGCAAAGGAAACACTTAATGTAATGAGGGATTTTAAAAAGTGTTGCAGAAATTCCTGTAAATTAAATTCAGTTCTCTGTAAGGCAGAAGACTAAGATCCCTATATATGTGTGAACATGATGTATGTATATTTATTGAGAGGACCTGCATTTTTTTTGATGAATACTCATGCAGATGGCCTTTATTTCTTTTTCCTTTTAGAAGACAAGGTAGTTTTGTATTTGGACATATTGAGGGCAAGCTTTGTACTTAGTTGTGCATGAATGGAAGCAGATACCAAAATCGTTGTAGTCATCTGGTCTGACTTTTTATGCCTCTTCTGTGCAACGTAGGAAGTGTTTGGGCTGGATTTCCCTGATGTATAAAATCATGTGGTGCAGGCACCACTGTTGACATTAGCTGCTCCATAAAAGAGAGCATTATATTTGTCTGTGTCTTCACAGTAGGTTGTGTATAATATACAAGGAACAGCCTCATCAGCAGGGCACCCAGACACTGGCAAATCGCGTTTATCTCAGTGGTGTTTTGGCTACAACCCCTTCGAGAGTCCAGATAAAGCCTAACATATCATATACTCTCATACGAACCTTTTGTCCAGAAAGTAAAAACTACTGCAAGTCTCCAATGTGAGTCTGTAGGTAGCTGGGGAGATGTAACCAGGCAGCTGTAGGCTGTTTTTATTGATTTGTCTTCTTTAAATTTAGGACCTGTGACTGTGCTATCACCCAGTCGGCAGCACAGAAGGACCATGACCTTGCTCTGGCTGAAGTCAATGGGATTTTTGCTGTTGACTTCGAATAAGAGCACAAGTCCAAGGCGAGAGAACTGGCTGCAGATCTTTACTAGAAAAAGCCTAATGTTTCTTATTTCTTTTGGGTAATATTTAACTGTGTTTAGTCTTGCAATGAACTCCCACAGGGAAGAACTCTCTGTGTAGATGTCAGAGAGAGAAACCTAAAGTTGAAGTTATATACTGTTGCATGACATTGCTCGGCTGCTCTCATTGGCATTATTACTTTAGGCATTATAAATGAAAGCTGCAGAGAAATTGTGAGGTTTATTGAAAGCTTTTNAGTTTATCAGGCCAGCGGCTTTAATTAAAATCCCAGTGCAAAGTTTACCCAACACACACTGCATAGTTTATGCTGAAGTTTAGTAAAAGCATATTTAAGCACTCATTTGCGAAGCAGTTGTTTTTTTAGGCAAGGGATAGTCGATGCTGGCAGTATAAAAGATTAATTTCTATCTCTAGATTGCAGTCACCAACGGCGTAAGAAAGTTGCTTTTATTGGTTTTATAATATTTATTTCTGATGCCAAGCAAAGGAAACACTTAATGTAATGAGGGATTTTAAAAAGTGTTGCAGAAATTCCTGTAAATTAAATTCAGTTCTCTGTAAGGCAGAAGACTAAGATCCCTATATATGTGTGAACATGATGTATGTATATTTATTGAGAGGACCTGCATTTTTTTTGATGAATACTCATGCAGATGGCCTTTATTTCTTTTTCCTTTTAGAAGACAAGGTAGTTTTGTATTTGGACATATTGAGGGCAAGCTTTGTACTTAGTTGTGCATGAATGGAAGCAGATACCAAAATCGTTGTAGTCATCTGGTCTGACTTTTTATGCCTCTTCTGTGCAACGTAGGAAGTGTTTGGGCTGGATTTCCCTGATGTATAAAATCATGTGGTGCAGGCACCACTGTTGACATTAGCTGCTCCATAAAAGAGAGCATTATATTTGTCTGTGTCTTCACAGTAGGTTGTGTATAATATACAAGGAACAGCCTCATCAGCAGGGCACCCAGACACTGGCAAATCGCGTTTATCTCAGTGGTGTTTTGGCTACAACCCCTTCGAGAGTCCAGATAAAGCCTAACATATCATATACTCTCATACGAACCTTTTGTCCAGAAAGTAAAAACTACTGCAAGTCTCCAATGTGAGTCTGTAGGTAGCTGGGGAGATGTAACCAGGCAGCTGTAGGCTGTTTTTATTGATTTGTCTTCTTTAAATTTAGGACCTGTGACTGTGCTATCACCCAGTCGGCAGCACAGAAGGACCATGACCTTGTTCTGGCTGAAGTCAATGGGATTTTTGCTGTTGACTTCGAATAAGAGCACAAGTCCAAGGCGAGAGAACTGGCTGCAGATCTTTACTAGAAAAAGCCTAATGTTTCTTATTTCTTTTGGGTAATATTTAACTGTGTTTAGTCTTGCAATGAACTCCCACAGGGAAGAACTCTCTGTGTAGATGTCAGAGAGAGAAACCTAAAGTTGAAGTTATATACTGTTGCATGACATTGCTCGGCTGCTCTCATTGGCATTATTACTTTAGGCATTATAAATGAAAGCTGCAGAGAAATTGTGAGGTTTATTGAAAGCTTTTTTTCCCCCAACAACATAGTATTAGTTGTGTTTTTAAAGGTGTTGAGCACTGATGACTGCTTAGTGTTCCTGATAATCAGGCCCATCTCTATGGCAAACAAGTTAAGTAGCCAGATGAATCGGAGGTAAGACGCTGCTGTGTCTGTGCTCTGGAGCTGCACATCAAGAACAGAAATACTTTTCTGAAGGAGGTTTTAAAGATTTTTTTTTTTTTTTTTTTTTTTTTCCTCCANTTTTTTTTTTTTTTTTTTTTTTTTTTGGTTATGAGGACAGGCTTACTCCTAGTGATTTGTCCTTGTGCCGTGGTTTAACCCCAGCCGGCAGCTAAGCCCCACACAGGAGCTCGCTCACTCTCCCCCAGTGGGATGGGGGAGAGAATCAGAAGAGTAAAGGTGAGAGAACTCATGGGTTGAGTGAAGACAGTTTAATAGGTAAAGCAAAAGCCATGCACGCAAGCAAAGCGAAACAAGAATTCATTCACTGCTTCCCATGGGCAGGCAGGCGTTCAGCCATCTCCAGGAAAGGAGGGCTCCATCACACCTAACAGTTACTTGGGAAGACAAACGCCATCACTCCGAATGTCTCCCCCTTCCCTCTTCTTCCCCTAGCTTTATACGCTGAGCATGACGTCCTATGGTATGGAATATCCCTTGGGTCAGTTGGGGTCAGCTGTCCTGGCTGTGTCCCCTCCCAACTTCTTGTGCCCCCCAGCCTGCTCACTGGTGGGGGGGGTGAGAAGCAGAAAAGGCCTTGACTCTGTGTAAGCACTGATCAGCAGTAACTAAAACATCCCTGTGTTGTCAACGCCGTTTCCAGCACAAATCCAAAACGTGGCCCCCTGCTAGCTACTATGAAGAAAATTAACTCTACCCCAGCCAAAAACCTGGACACCCTGCAATCCTGTGGAAATTTTTTAACCTTTTAACATGGGGGTTCTCTTATATGACCCTGCAGGGGCCTGTTTAGCAGCAGGAACCAAGATTTTTTTTTTTTTGTCTGTTTCCCCTGATAAACCACTGGTAGAGATATGATCCCATTGAGAGAGGAGTTGAGAGCTGGCTAGGCGTTTTAGTATTTTTCTAGCTATACTGGCAGCTGTTATTACAGGGTCTAGATACACTACCTGAGACTTGAAAGAATTGAGAGCCTAATAATTATAATGAGATCATGATTCATCCTAGGTTCTTATCCTGCTGCTAGAGTATGGGGCCATGTATGAGTAATTAATGGACTGAGGACCAGATATTGTTCATATCACAGGACTGGTTTTTTTGAGGTGCAATTTATATTTTCATGAATTATGTCTTATTTGGCTGCATACAGGCTCTCTTTCTGAGTTCATGGTGATCACCAAAAAAAAAGTTTAACACAGTCTCCTCTGTATCTTGCTTCATTTTTGTTTCATTTGGTTACTTGGTACACCCCTTCCATTGCCTTCGCATCCAACTGGGACAGCTCCTTGGTGAACAACCATCTTCTGTGATCAAATACCCATTTGTGCCATGTGTACGCAGGAGGTTCTACAGTCTTTAAGGATAACTCTGCATTTGGAGAAATTAAAACTAGGGAAAAGCCACCTCTGTTGCCCCATGCAGTCTATTCATTGGGTTTGTATTTTGAAGATACCTTGTCAGAAGGACTAGAACTTGATTCCAACAACAACAACAAAAAAAAAAAAGGTGTGTGGGGGGAAGGCAGGTCACAGAACTGGGTTATACCTAAGAATATGATGATAGTCTTATTTATTCAAAGTAGTTTGCTTTAATCATGTTTGTCGTGGCTCAGAAGGACTGTAGAAAGCATCAACAAGTGTTATATCCTCTTTCTGCTGTGACCGGATCAGTGGGACTTGATGCTATGTAAAGCACTGTATTGGGTTTTTCTTTCCTTACTCTCGCTGGTGTTTTGAAGAAGGTGCGTACCATTATGGTGTTTCATTTATTGGAAAAATAAGCAGAGGTATGCTAAGTGACTTGCCCAAGACATGCAACCTGTCAGTGGTAAAGACTAGAACAATAACTGGATTGTCTTGTATTCTTTATGTGCATATATATGTGAAAAGTACTTCCTAAGCTGCTTGAAATTAAATGTAGAGGGGGTCTTATGGACTTATTTATCCATAATGATGACCTTTGCCTTTTGAGGAAAATTTTTTCAGGTTTTCATTAATCTAAGAGAAAAGAATTAAGATAGTAACTTATTAAAAAAATGTTCCTGCGTTTGGTGTTTGAAAAAAGTGGAAAGCATCCTCTGAAAAATCCTGGCTGTTCAGAAATCCAGTTTGGTTTCAGTAGCTGTATCTGATCCACAGACTTTCCAATTTTGCTTTAAGGATGTGAAGTTATTGACAATCCTGCACATCCGTGAAAGGATAAGTAAATGAATTGTTATTAAGGAGTGTTGAAAGAAGTGATTGTCATGGAAGAGTTAGAAAAATGTTAATGTCAGGATTGACAAGGAGGTAATTATACTTCAGTAGCTTTGTATTCAATTGATGTTTACTGGCAGGAAATCTGGAGAGTATTTCACAGGCCTATAGCCTGCCTCCTCCTTATTCACATTTTCTGCCTCCTGGTCTCGTTTGTCCCATTCCTGTACGCACACTTGTATGCATCGTCTCTCGGGGGGGGTGTTTAAAAAGCTGCAACCCTCTTGCTCCTTTCACTAGATGTAAAAAGATTGTTTCATTCAGATTAGAACAGAATTCAGTTCATTGGAAGTCACTGTCAATTAAGTGAACAAAATGGGCCCTATTCTGGCATTTCATGTGCTTTTCGTGGTTTAAATGACAGGGGCAGGAGGGATGTTCTCAGTTTAAAGTGTGCAGTATTGGTGTCCTCTCTTCTTGACTTCCTGAGTGTTTATTACGGCACTTGTCAGCAAACTGCAAGCGTTGGAGTTGCTTCCCACAAGGAGGTAAAAATAACAGAGGGAGGAGTGACTGGGGAATCGGTGTGATGGTTTTGGTTTTATTTATTGATTAAAATTTTTCAAGGCTGGAGTTTGCCGTGACTGGGAAGTTGCGTATTCCATCTGGTGCACAGCTGTACGTTCTGATACCCCAAAAGTCTTCCCAGGTCCTGTCCCCGTGTGTCCAGGAATCCATGCCATTTCCTTCATTACCTGGTAAGAAGGCCAACTATTGCGTAAATGAAAAGGTTGTCCTCAGCAATCTACTTGGTCATCTTCTGGAGCTTTGGAGGTCTTAATTGGGAGTATCTTGCAGCTGCAATATATGTATGGGCCAGCACCAGTAGCAAAGGAACTTGTAGACTTTTTTTTTTATATATATATATATTTGACACCAATATCCTCAGCCTATTTATGGAGGAATTACAACCGTTGAATCTTGCTAATAAACTGCCTGGGCAGAAGATACAGGTAATCATCTCACTAGTGTACCAAAAATGATGTACTCACTGTGGTATGATGATCACTTCTGGGAAGCTAAGGGGCAATGGGATGGGAATGCCGCTGTGGTGAAGGGCCCTTTCAGGTGAGGGATGCTTCTCTCAGCTGCTCTCCAAAGGACAGCAGCTTGGGCAGAAGATACCCAAAAGGTCTGAAAAGCTTGAAAGCTGCAGAGCAATTTCTGACAGGGTGACATCTTCCCCGGGCTGCTGCTGCAGAGATTTTTCTGGTGAGTAGAGGGAAGAGTGGGTGCTGTTGCTGTTGTTCAGTCAGCCAGTCACTCGAGCGCTCCTGCCTGTGCTATACCAGGACCTCGTTTCCCCATTAATGCACAGAGCAGCTTCAGTTCACCCCTTTAGTAGTACGAGATCTTCTCGTTTCCATCAGAGTGCCAAAAATTGGCTACAGAGTCGGTTTGGGTATTTATTTGGTACCAACACTGCAGAGACCACGGAGGTAAAGCTGTCTCAGTGCGGAGGCACTTAGTCCTGTTTAGCCTGCATCTCCTGTGGTAGAGGTTGGTTCTTGCTGTATTAGGTCAGGGCTAGCTAACGTGAGAGACTGCATCCATTGTCTTTAGGAACTGGGATATGAAAAACAAATGCCTGACCAACCTGAGCACCTGTAATTTCTGTCGGTGATGCCAGCAGCTCTCCATAACCGGCCTTATGAAACAATTGGCTGGCAATTTACAGACATAAATAGCTGCAGTGCTAATTTTTAGAGGTGCTCAGCACCATCTGCTCTCATAGGACTCACCTTACTGAAGAGAAGGTTAAGTGGCTATTTAATCATGGTCTGTAAGTACCCACTGAGGGATAAGATGTCTGGAGCAAAGGACTCTTCAAGCTAGCAGGCAAAAACACAAGATCCAGCGGCTGCGAGTTGAAGTCAGCAAAGATCAAACAGGAAATGCAAGACATATTTTTAAGTGAGGGTAATTACTCCTCGGAACAACTCACCGGTGGATGTGGCGAAACTGTCCATCACTGCAAGCATTTAAATCGCGTTTTACGCTCTATTGCAATCGCAAGTAGTTGGGCTAGACAGAGAGGCTTGGCAGGGAGAAATGCTGTGACCTGCATCACGCAGGAGGTCACACGAGATGGTAACGTAACCCTTCCGGCTGTAAAGCAACACACCTGGAGTCCGGGATGCTCCGCAAAATCCAACACAAGAGGAGAATTTCTTACAGTGCCTCTCCAACTTTCACAATTAGCTTTCATCCTCTGGTGAACTACAAAAGTCTCTTTGTGTGCAGAAGATGTATAAGCCCTACAGACGGGCGGTTACATTACTGAGCTGGGAAATAAAAATTCAAGTCTCTGGTCTGTGTCAACCAGGGCAAGTTTTTTCCATCACAAGTTGCAGAATTAGACAATGTATAGAATTGAGTCCAGCCCTCCCATCTTCTTAGCTGCTGACCTGTTGACTTAGATACTTTAGGTCTACCCCTGAAAGCTAGTTCAAAAAAGAAAAAGTATGCCTCTCTGAAATGATTCAGCTCCAATGAAATGTGGTGTTTTCATTAAAATTTCCAGTTAGATCATGTGCTCGAGACCTGTGAAAATGAGCTTTGAGCGAAGAGGAAATGAAACAATCACATCGTGATTCGGGCTGGAAGAAATTTTGCTGTTTCATTGAAGAGATAATGCAGTTCTGCAAGTGGAGGATTAACCATGACAATCTTCTTGGGGGGCGGGGGGAGATGTTTTGTTGGCGATTCAAAAGAGAGAGGCCAGCTGGGGCAGGCAGTGAAAGGTCTTTCAGTTGCAGGGCGCGCTGTGAATAAAGATGCAGAGGATCACGGGAGAGCGGCAGAGGAGGGAGGGCAAGCATCGCACGCTCTGCCCGAGTGAGCTCACCAGCTGGGATCGCTGGATGTGGCTTATCAGGCTGTGCCACAGATGGGTTCAGATCAGCGTGTGCAGTGCTTGTTTCCATCCAGCAAATAGAGCCAGAGGGTACGAACAGAAAGACAGACCGAGATCCCTCTTGCTCCCAGTATACAGGATGCTTTACACTAAATTAATTATGATACGTTATTGCTGTAGTCCGCGTAAGTGCTTAGATTTGTGTCTGTTGTTCTATAGGGGGTGGTTGCCCAAGCTTCGTTTTTGCTTAATTTGATGGAGTTTGGATTGTTTTCTTGACGCTGAGAAAATGTCTGCAGTCCAAACTCCCTGGACGTGTAACAGGAAGGCTACCTTCTGCTTGCAACATGAGTATTTGTTAGCGCTCTGGTTTTCTGCGTTGATAGCGATCGCCCTACAGATACACCCTTTTTCTGATGGTGAACCACCGCATCTGTCTGTCCCCTGTATCCGAAACCTTCCTACATGTGGCTAGCACTTCAGTTGGACCCAGTTGGTGGGTCGGCGTTGCCTGGGATCTAGTAATACATCATTGACACAGGACACCACCCGCTACCCTCCCCGAAAAGCAACATGAGGGTGAGGAAAGAAGTTAAAATTGAACCCCAAGACAGGTTGAAAAGAAAAAGAAAAGCCTGTCTTGGGCTTCTTAGCATCTCGGGTCTGTCAGTCGCTGCTAATTGCTGCCCATGGAGGGCTTAGCTCCACAGGCAGAGCGTTTTCCTTATCAATGTTGCCACAGAGCACAGGGGCTTTCTTTAAAGCTTTAAAGAAAATCGAGGGGTTTTAGAGATGTAAGCTTTTCTTAAAATCAACTGTCACTTGCATGTTGCACTGTTAATACTAATAAGTTAATACTGTATGTGCCTGGAAACAAATGCCTTTTCATTAATACTGAGAAAGTCTGAAGGCTATTTGATTTGTATGCTTGTTTGATGAAATTACAATATATCAGTGGTCAAAAGGATGTTATATGGTAATTTACATGACGCTCGGGGCAAATCAGAGAGCAGTTTTAGCTGACATGCGTGGTAAAATGTGCAGCGCTTACAGTATTTTTGGTTCCTTAATTTGTCTCTGAAGTATTATATGGGTTTTGATTTTGCACAGGCAATTTATAACTCAAATATTAGCCTTTTGAATGGTTTGGTATGCTTTTTTCCTACATGTTTTAATTACGTCTGAAACCATTTACAAACTTTACAAAACAATTTAGAAACTGTATGTGCAAGGAAAGATATAACCCTCGATAGTAGGATGATTTTGAAGAATAATTTTTGCATGCAAGATTTGTCCTGTGATAGTCAGAGAGGAGTCACGGATGTCCACTCATCACAGGAGAACTCTACTGTGGTCTCAGTGTCCAGTCTGAGCCAAACTTGGCCAAATCCTACATTTTTTAAGAGAGTAGCTGTATTATTTAGCAGCACACTGCTTTGCCTCCTAGTTGAACACAATGTGACCTTATTGAATAAGATGTGACAAGCATAACAAGATACAACAATAACAGAAGATCACAAATAATATCTTCGAAGCTTGCACTGGAAGTCTCCAAAGAGGTCTGCAGTCTTTTCCTTTCCATCCCCCTTCCACAGACAAATATTAGAATAAATTTTTCAAATAAAGTGTGCCCGGGGGAAGGGGGGCATAGATGGCTTCACGTCGAAGAAGAAGAATATACACGAACAAACTCAATTGCGGTCAGGTAACCACAAGTAATTTAGACTAGCATCTGGCATTTTATATGTATGGGCTTCATCTGCAACTATTATCACCAGGGGATTGGGGTGGAGAGGGAGGGAGAAAGGACTAGACTTGATTGACTTCTGTATTTTGGCTAAGATGATTTAAACTTTGTGGGAGACATCTGCTTTATTTCATAGCAACCAAAAGCAGATGGGGAAGAGGATATAAACCAGACAACAGTAAGGTGCAATGCTAACAGGGGTAGCTATGTCTGCTGTTGAGATACCTGTGTATTTCTTTGAATAAGATAATATACAGTTAAAAAAAGATTTACTAAGACTTGTATTCATTATCAATAATGCAGTTGTAATTGTTTTAATATTGCCTATGTACCATGTTTACAGGAAAAGATTTATTATTGCTGACGTACATTGAAAAAAAAGCTGGATCAGCAGTAATAGGATAAACGGATCTGTTTTGAAATATATGAAAAAATATTATAACACTGCCAGTAGTGTCATTTAAGTGGGTGTTTCCATTTTAAAGCTGACTGGGTGAGGGTTGCTTGTGCCAACAGATGCTCAAGCAGACTTAACCCATCCCCTCGTGAGCCTCATAGCTGGGCTTGCTTTGCCAAAGTGCCCTGTGCCTACCACCAGCGCTATCAAAACCGCTCTTCTCTCTTGCAAAGTGACCGGTCCCGGTGAACTTTAGGGGCTATTGGCAAAAGCTTTGCTGACCTTATTTCAGCAAGAATTTTCTCTGATTTGGGAGAAAGAGAGGTATTTCTAACCCTTTCTATATTGCAAGACCAAGCTGGCTGCCATTCAGTTGAACCTTTAACTATATATGAGTTAAATGAAAAGACAGCAGCTGTAGTCATGCTCTCTTCTGATGCCAGGCCAAACACAGCATTGGAGTGACTCAAAGGAGTGAACAGCCAGTGTGGTGATAATTTAAGTTTGGATAACTTGCACTTTCATTTGAGAAAGATCCCTCAAATCTTAGCTGTAAAGCCCTGGGTATTCTTGCAGCTTTAGGCATGGTTTGAAGGAGCCCACAATATTAGGATTTCACAAACATTGACATAACTGATGTGAGGTGGTTTCTGTAAACAAATATATTTTGGGTTTGGTTTTTATTTTTTCCCTGGGTAGGTGATGCATAAAGTTGCATACTTGCTTGTATTTTGTTTGGAGGCAGCCCCGGTGTAGCTGTCTCAGTAACTCAGCATCTCTCCTACAGCTAAGCCCACTGCAGAGGCACAAATCAGGCATTTCTGTACCGTAGTCGCCTCTGGGGCCCAGCCTGGCCGGCAGGTTCAGACCATGCCCAAAGCCCTGTGCAAAACACAGCAGCTGCCCGTGTCCACATGAGAATGATGGGCAAGGAGGAGAGAAATATCCTGGCCGGGGTTTTGTGGGGTTTGGTTTTTTTTGAATGTGGCATCCCTGGATTCCACGTGGTCCCAGTTTGACTGGTAGCCCCTGACCATGCTGAGCACTCTCCATCACAAAGCTTTTAGGCTATTTATCCCATTGAAACTGCAGATTTATGGCCCCAAACACAGGCTTGCATCAAAGGGAGAGCTTACCTCCAGGCAGGTGTAACACTGTCACCTTCCCGCACAGCCCAATGCAGGTCTTACCTGCAATGGTTAAATCCTTCCAGTGTCCTGAGCAGCTGAAGTCACTGCTCAGGAATTTTGGCAGCCTGATGTTTTATTACTGTTTCTGCAGAACTTTAATGGAAAACATTTAGTGTGAACTTCTTGCATTGTGTTTGCTCAGTCATATGCAACAAGGCTTTTAGGAAGAAAAGTTTTGTGCATTTTCATAATAAATACGTGTTTGTGTGTGTGATGAAGAATGAACGTGCATGTTGAGGCAGGTGCCCAGGCATATACTTATATGCATATATATCCCTTCTCTTATGTTCCGATATCATCGTGATATGTTTTTGGATGAGATAGACTTGCATGGTTCTGGACTAAATACTTTATTATGTTTTTGTTAATGTTCTACGTGTATTTATAAATGTAGTCACTGAAGTATGTTTTTAAATTATTCCTAAGTATTTATTTGTACGTTTACTAGCTTTTTGTATGATAGACTACATTAATGACAGTTTTCCAAATATACGTGCTTGGCTGTTCCTTTCCAAGAAAAATGATGAGTTAAAAAATAAAAATTAAAAATCTTGTGACATTAGAAATGTGGGTTTTTTCCAATGCTCCCACTAATTTCAGCTGGTAATTTCTAATGAAATGCAAACATCATGTTCAGTGTGAGAATTAAATATGAATATCACATAAAAGTGTTTAATTCAGATGCTATTTAAGTTCGTCTTGCCTTTAATAGCGATAAAATTGGCATGTTTCCATTAGTTTGCAATGCTTTGCAGCTTTTTTTTTTAAAGTTGTAGGTTCTTGGTGTTTGTAATCTTAAAATATTATTAAATAAATTTGCTACTACCAGAAATACTGTGTTTCTGGCAGTGACAAAAATCTGAAACGTTTCAACATGAAACCTTTCAGAAGTATGGGAGGCTTTGGAAGAAGCAACCAAGTTTCTTTTTAGGCTTTGTAAACTTAACAGTGGTTAAATATGCGATATGCTTTGGCAAGGATATGTAACCTGCGTGCGTTTCCTTACTGAAAGACATTTTTAGTGGTGGGTGCTAATTGCATTTATATTGTAACAGCTAAATTATAAACCTAGGACACAATTCACATAAATTATGTGTTAGTTAAAACCCTAGTTCAGGTATGAATTGTCAGGATGACAATAACACATAAAGTGTGTGCTTTGTGTGTTAAATCTTTGGATTCCAGCTGCGCAGGGAACCTGGATGTTAATTCCTGAATTACACCTCTGTAGTGATAAAAATGGATTCTGTGCGTGTGGCTTATTTACTCCCAAGTGTAACCTGCTCAATGAAAAGTAAACTGAGAGCCTGTCAGAAAATCCCTCGAGTCTGGGGAGGGAGAAGGAGGCAAATGTTGTCAAGAAACGAGGTGACTTGAGATTAAAATTTTTTGTGTGTTTTCTACTTACTACGTGCAAGGCAGTACGTTACTAGAGCTGGCAACTCAGGAAATGATCTTCCAGTAGAAAAAAGGGCCACAATTACTGAATATGGGCGAAAAGAACGTTATCAAATTAATCTAATTCTGCACAACATGGAGTTCATTCCCTTTCAGGAGAATTCTGGAAACTGGCTGGATTTCAAACTATGTTTTAATGCAACTTTTTGGCTGCCTGCCTCCTCGGAAAGTCAAGGGTCACTGCTCAATAATTGAGTATAAATACAGTCAGTGCAGTAGGCCTTCGTTTCAGTCATGCAGAACCAATTTTTAGTTTGATGGTATCACTGTTGCATACTTTTAATTGAAACCGTTGTGAGAAACACTGACATAAATCTCATTATTATTCTGGTTTTCCTGTAAGTTTATGGTGCTGTCTGCCTTCATCTGATATTGCTGTGATCACCAGCACTAATAATCAGACATAGATGTATCCTCAAGTTTGGGAATTGGGATAAGAATTACCTTTTGATGATTAAAACCGGAGTACCAGTGTATTCATTAGGCTGTTAATCAAATGCTTCTGCTAATGCCAGTTGTTATAAAGATTTAATAGGTTTAACATGGGGCTGTGCCACAACCCCAGCAGTCCTCAGTGCTCTTACTGAATCTAAATATTCATCCTGGCAAATAGACCTAATGTTTATTCCCTAGTGATGGCTTCCCCCTGCTCCCCAAGAAAAAGAAGCAAACTTCTACTGTATGTTGAATATTTCCCTCAGGACAATATATTTAAAATAACAAGAGCTTTCCTAGAAAGTCTGGTTTCCTACCTCATTAAAATTAACAGTTCCTATTAATAAGTCATCTCTAGAAGTTAATTATGTCTTTTACAAAGAGATTCTTTTAATCAGTAACTTTCTGTTGTTAATGGCTCTTCTACAGTGACACTTAGGTGCCACAAAAGACGCTGTCAGCGTAGTTGATTTGTACGTCCCAAGAGGTGAAGTATCTTATACCACGTCCGTAACTTTTGCTGGGCCATGTGTCCGGAAAACTCTTCTGTCTGCCCCTAGCTGGTACCCGACTCCCAAAAGGAGGGGTGAAAGTCCTAAATAGTGAATTTAGAAAATTAATGCAGCCGTAGAGAGAGGAAAACTTCTTTTTTGGCAAGGGTCAAGTTTTGAAATTCATCTGCTGCTTTCTGTCAGCTTTGTGATTGAAATGGTTATACAGAGTTTATGTCTGTGACCTCTTTCAGCCCCCTCAATCTTAAAGGTATCTCCGGAAGAATTTTAAATGCAGCTCTGCAATACCATTGCTGTGCAGGGATGCAGGCATATGTGATTTTTTTTTTTTTTTTTCCCATTTTTCAAGGCTGATGCTGAAGTGCAGGGGAGACAAAAGGACGTAAGCTGTTTGCTGAGTGTCGCTATTTTGAGGAAATCTTTTCTGGTCTGTGTGTTTTCAGACAGTCCCTGCGGGGCTTTGGGGATAGATTTGTTCAGTGACCTGTCCCCGTAAGGAGCCCAGCACAGTGAAGACTGTATTCTCTGGCCCTTTTTAGTTGGGAACTCACTAGATGGGTTAATTTTTCTTGATCTATTTATACGTATGAAAATAAGTCTGTTTATTCAATGGCTATTGCGATCTGAGCTCTTTAATTTGTGATGTAAGGTGATGGAAATTAATAGCAATATTTAGCTCAAGTGATGGCAGCTATAATGCTTTAATATCAAAACATCTTGCTTCCTTTTGTCCTCCACGCATGTCCAAGTTTGTTATATTGTCTTCTATGACTTTTCCCCTATAACAAAGCTGGAATTTCAGAACTGATGCAAGAATATAAATAGTTGAGTTTTATGATCACCTTTGTGTCTCCATTTTTAAACCGATCTCACTGTGTCTGCTCAGGGCAGATCTGGTTATTCCTTTTACTTTTTAATACTTACATGATAGTTAACATTTTTGTCACCTCCTACTGCTTCCTCTTTACTCTGTAAATATAATTTCAGATACTAAAATCCACCTGTAGCTCCTCACCATCTTACTCACTTTAAATGGGTGACACTCCCTTTTGGAAAAGTAAATTTCCAGGTTTCTTTCTGTGGCTGAGCGTATTGTTAAATATTTGAATGTTCTCAATATTTAATCACTTAGGTTTTTTCAAAGGCACACAAAAAAGCTGGCGAGCCTCTTGTTTATTTATAAGTGGTAGGCTCAGGTAGGGTGATTATATGTTGTGTCAGTAGCAGCAGGGAAGGAATGTTTGGGAAGACTCTGAAATGTAAATTTGGTGAACAGCCTACCAGGAGGGAACAAAGGCGGGGATTATAGGAAAGAATTTGCAAGCAAAGACAGATTAGAGGGACTTTATTTTTCTCATTAGTTTCTGTTCCTTCAGGAGATCAGCTACAAATCACCTGAAAAACTCAAGAGTCCACTTGCAGGCTCTGTACACTTGAAACTCTGTTGGGTTTCCCCTCCCCCCCACCCCTCCTGCCAATACCAGACTAATTGGAAAGAAAAAGGGTATCTGCTGTGTGCGTGCTTGATGGATAGGATAGATCTGCACACTTTATATAACACTCTAACTTTTTATTTGAGTCTTCCAATATTGTTACTGTTCCTCTATGGGGAAAAACTTGGCCCAAACCCTGCATGAGCTCAGATGCTATCTGGGGAAGCGTGTTTCTCTGAAATTTATGTAGTAAATGGCTAGGAAAATACACACTGATGGGAATTTCATGGATGGGCTCAGTTCCTGTAGTAGGGAAGGCAGTGGCAGGATGTGAATAACCCGCAGTAGTTGGGGGTCTTGCTCTCCCTTCTACTTCTGGCTCCCGGGTACCCCCAGGCTGGGGAGCACCTTTGCCTTCTGTGGTCTCTGCGGGTATGTAGTCTTACATTGGACCAGGCGTTACCCTGAAATCATCGCTTTTTTTCCCCCCTGAAGCCTTCGGCAAAGATCCCCAAGATTTGTAGGCAGTGCTAGGTCTATTTTCTAGGAAGTGTTGTAAGCAGCTTAGTTAACGGTGTGAGGAAGGAATTTTGTTTCCAGCTTCAAGGAGCTGCAGAAATCTTTTCTTCTTGGCACAGAAAACCCACCAGGCCTAAAATCTCCTTTCCGGCTCAGCGTGGTGATCAGGCAAAGCCCTGTGTCGATCACTGAGGAACACCCAATTACAGCACAAATTTCCTAATTCCGTCAAAAGTAATTTATCCAATGGCCTGGCCAGCAGTGTAATTGCAGCTTGAGGCTCATATTAGAGAATCTGAGCAGACAGGTAGAACAAATTAAAGAAATAACATGGTGGAGCAGGGTAGGTTGGCAGAGCGTAGCTCGCTGCTCCCTCATTTCCCCTCCAACTGGGTGAACACCAGTCTGAGTTTCTCCGCACCCTTCGAGCCTCATAGTCTGCTTTGCACTATTCTTGCTTTCATCAGGTGTCACTTGGCAAGTAGTTGTTGGGACTCCTTAAAACCTAAACTGTAGAGAGACAGGGCCTTCCAGTTTATTTCATTGGTGATTTTTTTTTTTTTTAAATTACCTACTGATGTCTGCTAGTGTGTGACTTTCCCCTGGTCTGCCCCTCGCTTTCTGATTCTGCACTGAGACTGTAATCCTCCATCACCACAGAAATTGCAAATTCCTCATTGAGTTTACTGTAGGGTCTGCCAGAGTGAGAAGTTTGTTTTTGAAATTGTATATTGATAAATTTCATGTGGATTGTGTTCTGCAACAATCCTTATTCTGATTTTTTCTTTTTTTTTTTTTCACCCTTATTTTTAACTCTGGATGTGGTTTGTCTTGAGGAAGAAGGTCTGCCGTTCTGTTCAATACCATACCCTTGCAAAACCTCTCACGTCTTATTGTGCTTGGGCATATGCAAGACAAACTCAAGTTTTGTTCACTAAAAAGCGCTTATTTTTGAGCAAGCTTTGAAATTTTGGTTTCACTTTCAATTTATAAGACATAATTAACTTTTTTTGGTTCATGTGTTATCAAATTAGTGCAGCTGAATTTACTATAAATGCAAATGAAGTTTCTGTTGTAAGATACGTAGCAATTGAACTTAGTATTTCAATTCTCTGCTTTGCATTTGGGTATGTAACATAAGAGATGATGAATACATGATAGAATCAGGTTGGTTGGTTATAACCAGATGTAATATAAAGGCTGACCAAAGTATTTGTTAGCAGGGAAACAACGTATTTCAGTCTTTCCTTGAATGAAGAACACAGAACAGGATGATTTATATCTTAAGGGACCATAGCTTAGCTTTCAGTGGGCATCAGACTCTCTACAATTTTTTTGCACAATATATTGCCTATAAATTACTTTGCTACTTTGTTTGCACTAAGCAAATTGAGATTGGTAAATAGACTGCTCTTGTTAGAAAAACAAAACTTAATAAAAATTAAAGACTCCATGCAGATTGACAAATCAGTATTGAAAATAGTTTAGCATTCCAGTCCTGGCATGCTTATCTGTTGATGGTTTTTGTTCACCTATTAAAAACAAACAAACCAAACCTACTCCCTCCCCCAGCTTATAACAAGACTGCCTTTTTTGTCATCTTGTGCTTGAAATAAAATCTATCTTTATTCAAAATATATAAGGTTGGCTCTCAAAAAAAAAAAAAAAAAAGTATGAAGATACTAGCTATTGAGAAAAAGAGGAGAATAAACATGTCATTAGGTATTCAAAAACATTAACCATAGTTTGCCTTAAGCATTGTAATTGTCATTCATATTCTTTTCTATTGAAAATATTTTATTCATCTGTTGTATTGACTTTCTGCTTGAAAATTATACTTTTTGCTGATAATATACGTGAATTCATGAAATCTTCAAGAAAGAGACATTTGCAGGCAACAGTCCAATGCAACAGTTCAGTATTCTATTTAAAAATACAAATCAAATAATTGCAGAATATGATAGCATAGCAATTTACATTGAGTATAAATTTGATCAGACACATTTTCTTTGACTGTTAAATCCTGATTTTGCATCTAGATTGTCCGTAGTGTGATGTTTACCAGCCTGCTGTCATGTGACATGGAGTTTGTAAGAGAAGCTTAGGATGGCGTCAGGACTTAGATGCAGAGCTCATAAATATAGCTATGTTATTTGGTTTTTCAATTGTGTTGGGACTTACTGGAATTTCCACTAAATCTACACCACTGCCAGAATGCCATCATGCATTGAACTTGGAAGGACCCGGTCTTTCACATCATGTCTGAATTGGAGTGGATCTCTTTGGCTTTAGTGACTCTTGACATTTTTCTCTATAGGAGAGCATTGGTATGGTTGTATTTGCAAACTCTCCTTGGGATTCCAGTTAATCCTGTGCTTCGGGACAGAGAGTAACTGGCAAACTTTTTCAAAAAAGCTTTTGCCATTTTGAAGTATAGAACAACCCTCCTCTCTGCATGTTGGGATCTTTCAGAGTAAAACAGCATTATAATCAAAGATCATGGTCATCCTTCTAGCTCCAATGACAGGGTTTTGGGGATCTTAACATCTGTTGTATAACTCTTCCCAATTATTTTGGCACTGAGCAGGGCTGTGTACTGAGCAGCAGCATAGTGCAAGACATGAATAATCCGTAATTGTGAGCCATCCAGAGAGCCTTGCGTATAACTGATGGCGGTGCTGTCAGGGACTTGCTATAGTCATTATTTTTCCACTTATTCACAAAATAAATTGTCTCAGCTTCAATCAGTCAGTGCTGGAAACGTCCACGAAACTTCCTCCAATGTGGACAGAACAACAAGCTCTGCATTTGCACCAAGGCAGCTGGTCCTCTAAATTTGCCTTTCATTGCAGTGCTTTGAGTTCTGAAATGAAAATCGGCTCCTGACAGCAGGCGGATATGTTCCCTGGTAACGGCTTGAAAAATTCTGGAGTCTATGGACGTGGCTGGATGGGGTGTGTGGATGTTTTTAAATGGTTCTGCTAAAATCAGTGCCGCTGGTGCACAGCGGTTCACTTGAGTAATATAAAACCAGTTAATAACTACTACTCGAAGAAATCTTGCACTGAAGAACTATCTTGTTTGGATTATTTTTGTAGTAGGAAATATTATTTCTTTTCCCAAAATACTGGTCAGGTGCTTTCAAAGGGATGGCCAAATGAAGGCAGGGGGGAGAATGGCAGATAACTTCAAAGACATGATAGCGTAAATACCTGTTTCTTCTGAAAGTCACCAGATGTTTAGATCTTCCCCAATACCAGCTGTTTTTGCAAATGCCTGACTGAAGTCGGAGAGGGACGAATCCAGCTTGGTTTCCAAGTGGCACATGTTCACAACATGTGAACATGTGAACTCACGCAGAGAGCCCTCAAAGCCAATGACATCTGGTAAAAAAGCTGCTAGGAAGCCAAGGAGTAATTGGTACAGAATTGAGCTGAGGCTCTGGTGCTTCCAGTGATCCCAGCTGGGGTGCGGGCATGATAATAAAGCAAAACATCTTCTGTCACTGGTCATTCATTCTGTGATTCACCAAAACACCCTAGTCCTTTTGAGAGCGCTGAAGTTCACGATTGCAAATCTTCCCTCAAAATAAGGGAAAGAAACTCTTCTTCTCTTTTGAATATTGGGCATATCAATGTTTTATATGTGATGGTATTTTTAAATGCTTTATGTGTTTACCATACTGGCAACCTCTCATGTGTTACATGGTCAGTCCCTGATGACTGAACCTTCTAATTAAGCATCTGTCAACCCTGTAACCATGTCGTCATCTCTAGGGTGGCATTCTTTTCTATGTGCTCAAAATATTTTATCTTTAAGCCTCATTCTTCTAACTGTATAGTTCTGTTTCTCATGATGAAATTGCCATGTAATTATGTATAATAGTATTCTACAATATTGTTTTGAAGTGAGCATAAATGCATAAGAGTTTTAAAAAAGAGTTTTTTATAAACATCCTCAGGATATGTAGTCTAATAAATCAGATGGTGGGTATCGAGTTGTTCTCAGTTCATTCAGTTGAAAATTGAGAGTCTGATTCTTGGGAAGTAGTGGGAACGCTATAACAGTAGTTAGAGCCTGAGAAGAGGAAAACCGTATCATTCACCGCTGGGTTTAATGATGGCAGTTTGCCTTCTGTCAGGGCTAATGGTCCAGTTTTGTTAATCACGTCAAGTTTCTCTGATTTACCTGCAGTGTAACACTTTTTTTGATGTAAGGCTTGTTAAGTATTCAAAAAGACAATGGTTCAAGAGTGGGTATTAAATTACTAGATGCTTTTGAATGGTTTACTCTTACTTTGCTACTGTTGAGCTGCTCAAAAGCTGGTACAAAAATGCTTCTCTCCAGAAACTTGTTTTTATTAATACATAGTCCACGAAGGTGTGGGGTGTGGTTTATTTTATTTTAATTTTTAAATTGTATGAAATTGGTGTCAAAATGAAATTTGATGTTAAGTTTAAAATCCAGTTCAGTACTGAACAATGTCAATGTCAGGTGCTCATACCTGCATCTGATTGACTTTAGTAATAAAATTCAAATTAAAAGACAGGGTTATGTGCTTTGTTGGACTTAGGTGTGTATTTACAGTTGAGCATCTGTTTCAGTACGTGGATGAAATCTATGGAACTGACTGGTTTCAGTGTTGCTCCCGATGTCGAATTTTGTTTTTTCTTACACATAAGCAAAAGGAAAAAGTAAAGGATTTTTTTTCCCTTTGGTTGTTTTGGTATATAAATGCTCTTTAAACTAACTGGATTTAGTTTTTGAGTACTAGATCTACGCAAAGAAACAACATTTTAAAACGCATAACCCTGCTGGCTTCAGAGCATCAAAGGAAAACAGTATCATGCCTGATTCCCTGGTACACCGCCCTGCTTTTACCCTAGCATAGTTACCTTTATTTTCTCTACAACAGCTTTTTGGGCTAATGTGGGTGAAGAGCTGGTAAAATGCGGCAGAGCATCGGGCCCGGATCTGAATACGGTGGCGGTTGCCAGAGCGTTGGTCATGCCCAGGGTCACTGCTGAGTCCCGGTGGCCCAGGCTGCACCACGTGGTGAGATGATTTTCTCTTGATGTGCCAGCTGGGGAATTATTCTGTGGAGGTATTAACTCAGCGAAGAGAATTGACCTCCTGCTCTTTAGCAGGAATATCAAGTCACTGGATAATAGTATTGTGTGCCTCCACTAACAAGGAGGTTGATTTAAAGTCTTATCAGTTGATGTTCCCACGTGGACCTACGCCAAGGAGCCTTCGTTGAGAAAACTACCACGCTAAAATGGAAATAATATGAGCTAGGGGGGAATAGCAGCTGTATAAAAATATTCATAATGGTTTGTGTTTAAATAACACACTGCGGCATCTTTCGACGGGTGCATATTGTGGGTAATAAAGTAAACACATTAGGTTAACTGTTGTAGATAGAGGTTATATGGCAATGGAGCAAACCCTTCCATCCTTCGTGCAACTTATTAAATGGTAGTGCCTCACGGATGCAATCTTGCTGCGTTACTTCACGTGGCACTATTCAGCCCTTGGGAGCAGAGATTCATCTTTGAAGTTGAAAGGGAAGAAAAAAGCCTCTGTGCGCATGCGGTCCCTCTCGCAGGTCACCAGACGATTGCGGCAGAGCTGTGATGATGGAAACGGGGCGGTTTGCTGGGCGAGTCCTTCAGAGGAGCTAGCCAGAGCGGCAGCTGCTGTATTTGTCAGACTTGTCTGTTTATAATAGCATCCCCTGTTTGAAAGGCACGTGGATCTTGGTTTATATTCGATGCCTTTTGGCGCATCGAAGGCTGTGTTGTTTGCTCAGCCGGTATTACTGAGTACGCCGGCACAGGACCCAGTGGGGCAAACCTCGCCTGAGCGTAATCGGCTTTGAAGGATCAGGGCCCACAGAATTAATTGTGAGAATATGGAAGAGTGAGTTTCTTTGATTTTACAGTCGTTTCTCCGCTTGCTCAGATAGGTGATGACTATTCTGATGGCCATGCACTTTTTCAGCATGCTGCCTAGCTTCTGAGTTATTTGCTTCAAGTATGTAACGGCTTACTTCAAGCCAACAAATAGTTCAACAAATATGTTATTCTTGTGTTAATGTTCAGTTTCAATTTTTCTATTACTTAATCTTCCACTCCCCTTGTTCTTTTGCTTACATGTAGCTTTGTTATAGTTGCATATGTTTATAACCAGCTAGTAATAGACATGTAGTAAATATTCTCAAATATTTCTTAACAGAATACATCATTATTTCCCACTCTTTATTATAGGGATAGCAAGGGTAGACATTGGAAAATAACGGCTTGTTGATGGTACTCAGTCCTCTGTGTGCGTCTTTGTAGAGAGGCTTAGGTAGATGTCCAGATACATCTGTGTATTCAAACCCCAGACAAAAACAATTGCTTTAATTGCTCACTCTCCTTCATTCATCTTCCTTAAGATACTGATACCAAACCCCATTCCTCTGCTAATCTCCTTACACACCGTCTATTAGATTTCATAACTGCTCCATAACTTTTACAAGAACTAACAGATCATCAGACACTTGAAATCAAAGTGCTGTTTCTTTCCAGTTGGCTACGCAGCGCAGTCATACAGCACGAGTATCGTAAAGCTTTTAACAGGCTAATGGAAGAGAGACGGGAGCAGCAAGAGCATGCACCGAGTGCAACAGAAGAACACCTCAGTCCAGTGCTGTGAGGGGTAAAATACTGCGCCTTTCAGCTAATAATCTGGAATCCCATTATCACCGAGCCGTAAACTGAATTATTGGTGACGTAGAGGCTGGATTATTCTGTCTACTTTTTGGTACCGTATATCCCAAAGTTGACACTTAATTATGTTGTCCCACAGTAGATCAAGTTTTACAACAGCAACAAAAGATTAAAACGGTTTTATATTGGGGACATTCAGAGGATAAACAGTGCTGTATTATAGGAGGGAATGGCAGTCAGCTGTGTTGCCATCTGGGAGAGAAGCATTGAAGTGCTTTTAATATTTAAACCTTTTAGATTTTTTTTTTTTTTTTAGAGTTGGTAGCATCCTAAAAAAACTGATTATAGCTCTGTAGTAAATTTTGGTGTCAAAGGATGCTGCAAATAGTATTACAGCAACAATTAATGTGGGCAGAACTATAATCTCATTTGCTTTTAAGGTATCTCCTTCAAACACTAGCGCAGCGAGAGTAACAGATCGGATTAGGGTGTGTGTATGGCAATAAATCTACTGTGTGGCATAAACAGTCTCCGTTTGACACAGAAGAGGACAGTGCAGCCTCTCTCTTCTCTATCTCAGCAGAGCTTATCCATATTTATTTCAGCTAATCTTTTGATTCAATGTGGTAATCACTTAAATATCCTAATTGGTTAATTCTGTTATTACATTCACTGCTAATGTGCTAATTGTTTTATTTCTGGGAAAGTTGTAAAAAAATGCTACTCAATATTGATTTATTTCTCTTCTGCTCCATTTATTTTTATTAAAATACGGTTTGATTTAATTCTGTATTTCAGAAAATCATTATCATACATAAGCATGTCAGTGAAGAAGGGTAGGGGCAGAGCAGAAAAGGGAGAGGTGCCATTATACAAAAGAGATATTGAATACAAGGTAGAAATTTTGGGTTTAAATGAATTTGTTGTGCGGTCAAAACATGTCTGGTTGCATTTCAGTCATCTAGTTTCCTTGCAATAAAACGCAAAAATAAAAAGCCAATCAGTGCAAACTCTCCAGGGTTTTACTGTCCCGGTTTCTGGTCAACAAGGCCCAATTGCCTCTCTGCTTTCTTGAAAGCATCAGCCCTTTGAAAAGGCTCGTATAGCTGTGCCTAATTGCTGAGAGTGTCTTTCTGCGCAGCCCTGAGCTATAGCAGGGAATTAGCTCCCCAGAGCTGGGATGCTTTCCTTTGGGGGAAAGCAGGGGAGGAACAGCTTCTCATCTAGATGATACCAGGTGAAGGTACAGAAACTTCGAAGTCCCACCTGGGAACAGCTCCCTCCATTACAGGCAGAAAATTCACATTACCGACACTGTTTCGTCAGTTTGTTTGCTATATTTTTGCTACGCTAATTATTGTGATGGCTGTGCTAGTTGCTCTATAGGCCAGTGCTGACACTTTTAGGGGTCAAAAGCAAGTAAATGCTAAGGATGTGCTGCAGTTGTATTTTTGCCTGCTAGTTTATTCCCGTTGAAGTTGCAGAAAAACTGTGTAGAAATAAGATTATGCTTACACTTAAAATTGAGCCCATGCTGAATGTAGGTCTGTACCATTTTCCATCTTTTGCATTTCCTGGGTCAAACCTGGGAGTAAGACCCACGTTTTTTGAGTCTCTTCAGTTGTAGCTAATTCTGGAAACTTTATCTAAATATTCAGCTTACAGTATTTGCAGAAGGTGCTCATGGATCTGATGTCTCTGTAGATGGGTTTCTCTTGGTTGAGAGCTATTAGCGACTGTCAGTATGGTTAACAAAGATTTTCTTTACTCTTTCTGAGATGGGGGAAGTGTTTTCTCACCTCCATAATTCCTCTATGTTTTGTTGCAACACAACCTAGATTGTACGCACACTTAATTTGTAAGTAATCCAGATCTCTGGATTTCGATTCTACCTTTTAGTCATGGAAATAAAGAAGGAATTTGAATTCATTGAAACCACAGATAACATTAAAGAATCAAGTAAAGCATTTGGAGGGGTCAGCTGTATAAAGCCTAGACTTGAATATATGAAAGACATTGAACGCTCTTCTCAAACACTCTCTTCTTTAACAAGTTAGCAAAATAAAAAAAAGCTTCCTTTAAGGAGAACTTATATTTTGCAATTTTATTACATATTGGTTAAATGAGAAGTTTTTCAAGCGTGCGAACTGTTTTCTTGTCACATAGCACAGCTGATGCATCCCCTTTACGTGACCGTAGAGGTGCCTCAATGACTTTCTTGCAGTTGTGGATTTCCCATATCACCTCTGATGAATCTCTAAAAATCCTAAGACTTTTTGTGCTCTTTTTAAGGGGTGTTGGGTTTCATTCTCTGAAGCAGATATCCCTCCTCTCTCAGAAGTCCTTTTCAGCATTAAAATGTAGCGTAACGTTTTCCTAGAAATTGAGGAGGTTTTAGGTGAGAAGTTTTCAGGATAAAATAAATTGCACTCTGTCTTCATAAGTATATCAAGCACGCTTCTATTTTTCTTTATCATTGTGCTTTTTAATGAAATACGTAGTTTCTAAATTCTCAAATGAAAGGATTTGGGCAACGGCACACAAAAGTTCACTCCTAAGGCTATCAAATCTCCTTCTAAACTTTTCTATGGCTTTTAGCGAGACTGGAAGCCTGTGAAAAGGATATTGTTAGTTCAGAGGCTTTCGGAGGAAGCTGGGTGCTAATAAGCCTTTCGTGAATTTTACAGAACCACCTACCTGCCCCCTCCTTTCTGTATTGCAGCGTGACGAAACCTTCCTTCCATAGGAGCAGTCCTCCAAATTCATTTCCGTCCAAAGCTATACGCTTTGAGCTTTATATATTCCTAATGCGAAGTTTCAACAGTACACTCAGCTTATATCCCCAGTAGTCATTTATCATTTGAAAGAAGGCTTTAATTAACGGAACCCTAATTTTAATGAGGTACTGAGCCATGATCTTGTAAATTCTGTGGTACAGAGAATCACTTAGTTCAGGTTCACTTGTAACAATCCTCAACAGCGTGGTGCTTTTTATGACATTGTTTAACAGATTTTGATGTTAATCTAGGAGGCCTTTTTGGAGTAACGGTGTTCTTTTCCTTGTGAGCATATTTTGAATTGATTGTGTTATGTTTTTCAAGCAATGATACTGTTGCCTGCCTTCGGAACAAAAACTTCTGGTAGGTCTGAACTATTTACCCTGTGTCCACCGTGGGACTTCAAGGGAATTCACCACTCTCAAATCCTTTCCAAAAGCACCTTTGCTGCAACGCTTAGGCCAGTCAAATTCCATTATTTTCACAGAAACCACTCGTGTTTAACAACTGCAGCAAAGTAAATGGGTTATGCCACTTCCCCCACCCCTTCCTCTTGCAACTGGAGGAATGAGTGCTGGGTAGGACGAAAGGGCAGTTCTCAGCGGTGCGTTTAATACCTTGGCTGAGATGCGCTGGTTTAAACGTGCTGCGCTTGACACAAGACCAGAAGGTGGAAAGCGAGGCAGGGAGGGTTTCATGCCAGCTTTCTGCATCCTTGCGTTTGAGCCAGCCGGTCGCCAGTCCTCATCTGATCGCAAGTGACAGTGGCACGTTGAGCTGCTTTAACCTGTGATGAGCTTTCCCTGCTCCTGAGGGGCAATTCCGGCAGCGCTGGAGATGCTGGGGGCAGAAAGACCTATCCATGAGAACTCTTTCTTGCCCTGAAAATGCTGCATGGGGCGAAGATGGTGGCTCCGCAGCAGTGTGTAAATGTTCCCTTTGTGGGAGGGATGGCCCTAGGGCAGCAGCGCCTGCTGCCTTCCCCGCTCTTTCCCAGGGCACATGGGTGAATTTGAGTGACTATTGTATGACTATGTGACTTATTTTTTTCCTTTTTTTTTTTTTTTGAAGTATCATCACTTACAAGAAACCATTCAAGTTGCTGTGAATGTTATTTTAGTGGGGCTATTAGAAAGACAGGGCTCCTCCCACAGAACCAAGAACCAGAAATGTTGAAATTGCTCCCTGACGATGGGAAAAAAAGAACAGCCTTCTGACAGATTTTAAGCACTAAATATCCAATTGCTTATCCATAGCAAAATAGGAAATTTGGAAGGCTGAAAGCATGGGGCGCACTTTTTCAGATAATAACCACACAGCAATCCAAACTGTTTATTATTTGATTGTGAGTAATCCAAGTGCCTCGGTATTTACTGTTCTTTAACTATTTTTTACCTCTAGTAGTATTTTTAAAAAAGAAATACTTTTTTTTTAGCAAATTGATATGTTATTTAATGTCGTATTGGCTTACCATTCATGTCCTTGAGCAGATCACATTATATTCATCTCCGTATTGCCAGAATTCTCACTTGAAGTATGGGTTTTTGTTTGGATTTTTTAAAAAGTGCATTTCATAGCATTTGAGTTCGGCATAATTGTTCAACTTCCCTATGAACCTCTATTTCATATTATCAAGGATCTGCACTTCCAGAACTTGTTAAGTGGTGCTTTGGTTCAAATTATTAGTAAATTGTTCTGTACTAAGATCAGCAAATTATAAGAAGTAATTTTGTTTGAAACGAAGTAATCTTCCTTTTCAAGGACTTCTAAAAGAAAACTGAAATCAGCATTCAAGTTACTATTGAGACTCTGTGGGTTTTAACTGATGATGCATTTTCATTATTTTATCATCCTACTGATGTTGTGATGAGAATGTAGAATTAGACCTTTTGGTTGGTATCTGTGGTTTGTACCACGAATAAATAAATGTAATTCTACCTGACTTGTTCATCAGCTGGTAATTGAAAGCATCGGCAATGGTTTCCATTTTAGTCTCGAGGTCCAACAGTTTGGTTTGTGGTTTTTGGTTTGGTGTGTTTTTGTTTTTTGTTTTTTTTTCCCCCTTCAGAATTTAGCAGAAGTGACCGTGCACTTATTTTGGCAATCCCATTTCAAGGGATGTTATTAGGAACTTCTTGTTGGAAGCATCAGCGTGGTGTTCTTGGACCTGAACCACTGTTGAACACTTATAACTACTTAACTAGTTTTCACAATCTGTTGTCCTGTAAAGTAATAAATGGCCCAAATTTTCTACACACTAATTAAAATTCCATTTCTCATGAATTCCTTAATCGAGAGCAAGTCATTATGTGCTTTGTTGATTCTTAAGTGCAAAGGTAATTGCAATGGGCAGCATGAAAGTGGTTTGATTATTGCCTGTCGACTCTTGTGAATTCTAATAGGTCTAATTGCATAGCATCAATTCATCATCTCAGCATCACTTCTTTTTATTATTAGCTCTCTGAATTGTAATGTGCTCATAAAGAAGTGTAGTAGTATATCAGGGCTGACATGGTACCTGGCCTATTGTAATTTTCCTTCCTTACCTAATGTTACTATTGAATGAAAAGTTTATTATACTGTCCCCCTTTCCAGAAACTAGTTTAAAAATTTGTCTCCATGAAGAAAAGGATACTGTCTTCCTCTGAATTTGCATTTGTAATTTGTCTGCTAAATGATAGTCAGTCCTATTTTTTACTTTTCCAAATCGTTCCCATAAATCCTGACCGTAATGTGTTGGCTGCAAAACATCCATCAAAAGCTTTATGATAGGGCTCTTTGTTATTGCTGAACATTATTTAGACAATGAAGACTCTGTAATGAGGTGAAGTTCCTAACAAAAACTTTATTGCTTGAGCAGCAGGAGAAAAGGAGCGCTCGGATATATTAGAATTGCATTCCGGGGGAAATCAGGAAGGGGAATTGGTTTTGTTGGGTGTCCTTTTTTTTTGCCTTTGCCCCCCCCAAGCAAGGGTATCGGTTTAGAAGATGTTCTCTTGAAAGTAGCTGAAGATAGCTATAGATGAAACCACAATCTTGTCACTAAAGGCTACGAGGTTCTGGATTAGTAATGTTTAATAGATTTTACTGCAAACATGCAGAAAAATCCTCGTTTCCCCGAAAGATGAAGTTGCCACTAAGTCAAAATAGTACAAATATTTAAATTGTAAAACATGAACACTGTCAGCACTAACATGGGCTAAATTACTTACTCCTGAAAAGTTTCCTCTTGAATTTTCTTAAAAATGAGAAGACGCCTTTGTGCTTACGCTAGAGCTTTGCCTTTTTCTGAAACTTGGTGAGCGTAGTGAAGTCATGCTCGATTCCTCATCCTTCCCCTCTTCCATCTGCTGCTGCAGCACCAGTAGTATCTACAGGCTTCTTAAAGCACTGATAGCCATTGCTGCAAAGTGATCTTTTGAGTCGTACCACAACCCAGGTACGTTTAAGCACTTTACCGTGGAAATGGCACTAGCGAAGCAACGGGATTTAGCTTTTTCCAATGCGTTGCTTTCAGACGTAACTGCGTTGGAAACATTCACGTGCGTAAGGTGAGGATGTTTACCATGATGAATATCAAGCATTTGGCTTGCCTTGAAAAAAAATCTGCAGCGGTTTCACGAAAACATGTGACAGCATGTGCCTGTGTTTTGTTATCCTTACTGCTGCCTTGCCTAACGTTTTTGCTTGCTTGACTGTATATTGCTCAGCTGGCAAGGTCAGCCAAATTGTTTGCTGCTTCATGTGCTCTGATTTCTGGCTTTTTGTAAACAATAAGAGCTGACATTATTCTTGAAGCAATTGCTTTCACTCTGAAAATATCAGTATGTCTTTCCGACAACCCACGCAAGGGGAGACAACGCTGTGAAGTACAACTTTGCACACAGACTTCTAAAAATTCCACCTAATCCTCAGGCTGGCATTAAAGTGGATAATGTGAGTTTGCAGACATTTCCTCTTTTCCTGGAGAAATGATGCGTTGAGCTTGTGGGCACTGCGGGCGGCAAAATAACCATTTTGCTTCAATAACAAGTGCAATAAAATTTACAAATATTTTTCTCGATATGGTTTCCCAGAGATTGAGCAGTTCCCCTCAGCAAGGCACAGCCTCGCATTTGGAATAGGCATGTTGTTCTGATACTTTTTGTCACCTTTGCAAGCTTTGCTATTGCCTCGTTAATTTTTTTTTTTTCCAAAGGCATTACTGTGTTTATAACTTACTGCTACCGTTTCTAGCCCAACTCTATTTCAGCTTCCCAGTTCCCAAACCACGATAGCCTATTTAAGAGACTTGAGTTTGAAACTCCCCACTTTTGATTATCATGAAATGCTTGTGGCAGGCTAGCGGGATGCTGTGATGTTACTTAGAGCGTAAGTTGACGCTATTTATGTCTGTGTTTCTTCTGCATCAAGACTAAGCCCAAGACTGTCCTTCAGCAGCTCTTGACTGTCCTTCAGCAGCTCTTTGAGGTCATTACGTGACTTTCCAGAAGGTTGTTTAAGTACATTTTCTTAATTGAGCTGAACAAGGTGTGACACCAGTGTTTTTCCAAGGGCTCTTCCTAGTGACGTCGTTTGACGTGGAGAACATTAGCAGTGCAATAAGCCTCTGCAAGTTGCTAACAGTTCGCTTTGCAATATGCTTTATTTTGAGAAAAAAAAAAAAAAAAAAAAAAACTAGTTCCCCTGGTTCTTATTTTGGTACGCTTGCTCCTGCTGCAAATTCAACTGTTTGCAACTTCCACTGATGCAAAACACTCTCAAGATGTTTGTCAAAGCTTGTTTTTTTCACTTGAATCCACACAATCATTACATATTGTACAAAATACCATACCACTGTTTTCGTTAAATATCCTTGTTGGATGCATTTTGTTTCTCTGCTTAGCTTTTGTGTCTGCCAGCGCTTCTGCGTACATTTGCTGGAGACTCTCAGCTCCTCTCCACCTCAGCGGTGCTTACCCGTGTCGCTGGTGAGCTAAGCTGCGACGTAAGCGGGCAGCTTCTGTACCGCAGCGGGCCGGTAGCCTGGCCACGCTGGTCACAGCCCGTGAGAGGGTGTATGTGAAATGCACTATCTGCTGAGTTAGATGTTGTGATGCAAACGCAATCCAGACAGTAAATGGAGTAAAGATGGGTGGTGTTTTCTTGTCAGTGCTTTGTTTACATTTTGCTATTCCTCTCCTCTGGTGCATGTATCTCTCTGAGTGGGAAGGGAGTAGAGATAAGAGGATTTCTATGCAATGTTTCTGTGAAAGCTCAGCTCTGTAGAGGTTGCTGAAAGAAAACTGATAAAGGCAGGGCCAGCGTTGAGGAGAGAGCGCCGTGTTCGGACGCAGCCATATCGGCCAGAACAAGGGTTTCTTTTTCCCCTCGCCTGCCACCCCACCTGCAGAGGTACAGACTGAAGTGCAAATGGTAAGCTTGGGCTCAAATTTAAGGAGTCCCAAGACTGAGTAAGATGTAGCTGGAAAGTCATGGGCTGGTGTCCTGTTTGCATTGGGCAAAGGCTCCGGTTGGCCGAGTGTACGCAGAACAGAGCGCTGTTAGGGCAACCAGTGCCTCGACCGTACCCTTGCTCACCTGGGCAAAGGATCTGCTCTCAGCCTCGATTCAAGCCTTACATTTACTTAGTTCTGCTAAAATAGTTGCTGGTTTTATTAATAACATAACTTAGCTTGTTTGCTCGTTTTGTTCGAAGTATTTGGAGAAGTAACAGCTATTTGTTAATAAAACATGCAGGTAGCAGGATTGAAGGACTGAAGTTCTTCTCTAAATCTGTTATTTTTTTTCTTCAGTGTGCATCTATGGTATAGCATAGTCTGTGTAGATATGCATCCTTCCATTTTTTCCTCCTCCCCCTTAGGTTCAGGCTTGCTTGTGCCCCCATCATCTGCTGGGTTTGCTTTTAAGATGGGTTGCAGAGCACTGAATTCCAAGTGCTAATGTTTGTTTCCTTGCCAGCTAAGGAAACTATCTTTCAAACTAGAGAGCATCTCTGGGGGAAGAGACTGGGAGGAAATGGTCAAAGGAATTTTATCACGGATGCTCGGCATGCACTGCATTCCCACAAGTTGGTATCTGGAATATGTTGATATCAGGAGGGTGCTTTAGCGTGGTTTCAGCCACCTAAATTAAAAAAAAAATTGATGATAGAAAGCAAGATTCCTCTTCTAGGCATGAAGTCTCATGTCACGGTTCAAAGAGCTGTCCAGTTATTTTGCTTATCACACTTACATGAAGCAATTAAGGTGGCACTGCCAACTTGAAATCTAGTCAGCTTGTAAAAATGAGTTGAACTTACTTTTGGGTACTGCATATGTCCCTGTTCCCATTGACCATGTGTGTTGTGTGAGTATGGGAGCGAGGTGCCAACAGTAAATTGAATTTTTTCTTCTTTTCATTTGTTTTGTGATGGGCTCATAGGCATAGCAAGGGAAACCGTCTCTAAAGGAACTGACTTTAGACAAAGGTCTGTGAAATGCTGGAAGTTTTGAAAGTGCAGAAGATAAATACTTACTTTAAATGAAGTAAATTGGAAAAGATAGCTAGATTTTTTTTTCTTGTTACAATAAAAAAGTAGTAAAAGTGAGATTCCCTCCCTCTCCCCCCTCAGTGATGCCACTTAAAAGATGAAGTGATAAAGGTGCATTCCTCCTTCATGGAGAAGGTGTGTTTTCATTTTCCTTTGCTGGTATTTAGATCCTTTCTGCCTTTAAGCAGTGGTCTTACTGGTGTCAGTGGGACTGCTCCCAGGCTCGAAAGCGGTTTGCAAGTTCAGAGCTATAAACACTGTGTTTATTGCATATGAGGAAAATTCAGTATCCCCTGTATAAAATGCAGTCCTGTAGCACAGTTCACGTGTCTCCTCAGCTCTGTCTTTTTAAACTGGGAACATGTATTTTAAAAAATATTTAATGGTTTCAGTCTTGTTATTTCTAACTTTCTCCTCCCTCTGTATTTACTCTGCTTTGAGAGATGATAAATGGTAACAACAGGCTGCACGAGGCTCTCCTACCTGTATTCCAAGAGCAGTGTTTTTGTGGCAAGGGAAAAACTAACCTTTCCTAGCATGGATTTCTAAGTTTTAAGTGTTCAAATTTTAAAGTTTATCAGGTTGATTTAGCTACCACTGGTTTCCTTAGAAGACATGTGAAAAGCCTGTAATTTCATCACTTTTTTCTTTTTTTCTTAAAGACAACGAGCAAAATCCTTAGCAAAAGTGTGTATTTTTGTATTGTGAAGGTTACGTAGTTTAGAGAAGACACATAAAAAAGATGTGCTCTGATTTCAGATGTAGAAGTTTGTTTATTCTTAAGAAAAGAATGTGTAGAAAAAGTAAATGAAAAAACGAGCCTGGTCATTTTTTGTAATGTGTTGCCATCGAGGAATAGATGCACCACAGTGAAGCTATAGATGTAATAAAATTTTCCTTGAAACTTTAAATCATGCTTTATTGCCTTTTTAAGAAGGCCATAAAATTTCCTATTAAGGAAACAATTTCTTTCAGTCTGATTTTTAAAAACCTTTTTACCTGAAATGATATGATTAAAAAAAATTTGTATCTCTTCACTAGGTGATAAAAAGGGTGTGGGCAGTTTCCTCTCGTTGCACCTGAGGTTATTCTGCTGCTAATGTGTGATTAAGGGTTGTCTTCTGAAAATTTTGCTATAATCGCTGGTCCTTTCAAGTGAAGATCAGTGTTTTGTAAACGTTTATGCTGATATTCTTAAATCCCATGTGAAGTACAAATATTTTGAGTGATTCAATAATTTCATAAAGGGAAAGAAAGCCTTGAAGTATTGGTACAGCGAGCCCTGTTTGTTGACACTCTCCCTGCAAATGATCTGGGGACCTGCTTGTATGCAAGACCCAGTTCAAGATTTCCCATGGCCATGGCAAACATAACACGTCGAGGATTTTTTTGTTAGTCCTTTTATTGTAGTTCTCTTGGGATGCCTTCCTTTGTTTCAGCATCCCTGCAATGATCTCAACTGAGTAATAAAAGGTGGTTTAATAAGAAATGTTAGTGATGTTGTCAAAACAGAATTTGCACAGGGAAAAATCCTTAGAATAGGAAATAAAGGGCTTTTCCTAGAGCTTGTTGTTAAATTATTAGAGCACTCTGTAGCGCCGGTACTCAGAGGAAAGTGGAAGAGTTTCAGTTCTGCATGTAAATCTTCTCTGGGTAAATCAGTCTGGTAGTAAGCTTTGTGGTGAGGCTGAGTGGTGGGTTTCTTTTTTCTTTTTTCCCCTCCTAAGGAGTGTATCTACAATTTAACTGGGTGATACACCAGCAGAGGTAACTAAATCAGCTTTAATGCAGCTGGGTTGGACACTGAAAACAGCCCAAGTGTGGCAAGGGGTCTGTGCTTTAAGAAGCTGAGAGCGTTAGCTCATTCCTGATTTCTGGGCCCCTGTAATTAAGCCAGTTCCAAAACTAGAACGGAGGCTAACTTAAACCCCAACTTATTGAAATATTTTTTGCATATTTTTATGACTTGGTTTGTGTTGCAAGTTTTTTAGGGTAATGTTTGCAAGCATCTCTTTTGAATCAAGAATCAAGCGTGGTTAAATATGCCTTGAATTTATGCGGCTAGTGTTATATCCTTCACCACGCTGTGTATTTTGGTTGGAAACTTTTGTGGAATGGCAGACTGAAACTCTCTCCTACTTAGCATCTTAAGAATAAGCACTCTCAATTAAGGGCAAGCAAGTTTTTGTTTTTTTTTTTGGAGTGCTGAAAAGCCTCCTGACTGAATTACTAGATGAATTAAGACCGAACTGGCTCCCAAACATCTTTTGCTGCTCAATAAAGAGAGAATCTTTGCAGCTCATGCTTTCCTACATGTAGCAAACATAAACTAAAAGACAGATTAAGGCATTTTTGTCTATAGCTTTGTCCACTTGCAAAGAATAACAGTCAGAAGAAGGTGGAGACCATTACTTGGGTCAAGGGGGTCACTTGGTACGTGTTTCCCGAGCCACTCAATGAGGACGGTGCTTGGTGGAGCTTCTCTGCTGCTCCAGCAAAATGAGGTTTGCTGTAGCGTGATGAGGAATAAGTCTGCTTTGGGCAACGTAATTTCTTTTTGTCTGTTCTGTTTTCCTAGGTATATTAAGGTCTTTATTTGGGTAGATGATTTGTAGAGGGGAACAAGGATAACATTTGAGCATTTCTGCTGCAAATGCTTCAAATCCAGATGAGAAAAGAACAGAAATAGCAAGTCATGGATGTCATAATTTCATGTTAAATCGTGTCGTGTTCATTTCATGTTCATTCATATCGCATCACATTATGAATATCCCAAATGGAGCCGTTGCCTTTTAGTTTTACATGTAGGCAATTATTTCCATCGAAGTCGTGGGGCCGTCTGTCTAGTCGCTGCTTTGACATCTGTCATCGTAGTACTAAATTGCTTTGTAAAACCTATTACTTTGGGATATGGTATAGCGTCTCTTAATTACACCACTTGCTTCTCCTGCCTGAACAGAGCCTACTTTTGTTTCTGACGTTAATGGCGAGGCCCTGATGGCAGAGCGACGCTCTATGTTCACTGATGGGAGGGAAACTGCTCTGGGATTACACGGGCAATACTTGGGCCTTGTATTTTATGACGAGCACAAGTGCCAGAAAGGCTTGGGTTTTGACTTGTGTGACTTAATTCTCTGGCCGGCTGTTGAGGCGGTGGTATAACCCTTGCGAACAAGCTCTCTGTGTTTTTTAGCTTCCCGCAGATGCCAAGCCATCGCTTTCTGCTAAATGCCGGCCATTGAGCGCAGGCTTCTGCGGCTTCCCGAAGGATCTCTCGGGCTCAGCAAATCCTTCGCCTCTCCCTTTGGGAATATTGTTTTCTGACTGGCTCTGCTATCTCGTACTTAAAATACACACCTAACCCACAAAGAGGGATGCTGGTTAATCATTTACAATAAACATATTCTTTACCTTTTCTTGGGCAGACAATGCCATTTAGGTGAAAAACGGCTTAAGTATTTTCCACGAATGACTTCTAGATATCATAGCTTTTGCAGCTAATGAAACATTTTTTTGGTTTACCCAAAACAGCTTTTTAATCACTGAAGGTAGCTATAAAAGGTACAAACTTCAGTTTGAGCTATGCTTATTGCTTCAAGCCTAAAAAACTGAGCCTGTCTCTTTAACTGCTGATAAATGCAATATATATCTATATAAAGCAAATAAATGCTTCCAAACTGAGGAGCTATGTCATACATAGTTAGGTTTAGCATTGCGTGATCTATAGAAGGTGTTGTCTTGCATTTAAATTATTCAACTCAGCTAATCTAGTTTTGAGGCCCATATTAATAAGTAACTTAAATTAGGCTGTGGTCCTGGGGGATTCATTTAAGTTGAACTTAAATTAACAGTTCTTTGTTACACACTGAAAATGCACGTTTTATGTGCAAGTGCATGCAAGTAGAAATAGAAAATGAACAAGCTGAGCGAATTTGTATGGCAAAGCGGTAGGCTACATGCATTCCTTAAGACCAGGTATATTTAGTATGTACGAATATCTGGAGGTAATTCTATTTCCCATCAATTGAACCTTAGCTATCCCTTTTCAGCACCAATATGGTGGGTGTTTATTGTGTAAATCAACTGATAAGATTTACAAATGGAGTCCTGAATGCTCTGACGTTTTGTCAGATTTTTGGGGTTTTTTTTAATTCAATGGCACACACAATGCGGTAGCTTCCTTCCTAAAATTCATACGGTTCCTGCTGTGATTGACAGGGTACAGCTTCATTATGCCGTTCGCTAGATGGGCCGATTATGGCTATGAATGTGTGAATGGGATGAATGAGAGAAATGTGGCGCTGGTTCTAGCTGTGGTCGGCTGGCCCATTAGCAGTGTGAATGCACCTCACTCGCCTCTGTAAGGGAAGAAATGAGAGAAGCTTATTTGTACTTTTTCAGTTGTTTGGAAAAATTCATTATGCTAATACTTTTGCCATCTAGTGTCACTTTTACGAAGAAGAAGGGAAGAGTAAATTATATCAAAAGTAAATTACATCAGTCCTCCAGGCTGGTTTTTGAGGCACAGTCGCTTCTCGTCATCCTTTTGCAACTGGACGTTGTGTTTTGTCTTTGCCCACGCTCCTCTGTCCTTTCTCCGTAGCAGCGTGGATAAAAACTTGTGTGACACAGCGTGCTAAGATGTATGGACTGACTTCTTTAATAAAAAAGACCTGAGAAAACAAGCCTCGTTGGCCTTTTTACAGGTAGCGTTTGTATGCTGCAGCAGACATAGTTTCATTTCTGACTGGCCTTTACAGGAGTTTGAGGGGAGAGTCGCTGTGCTTTTGAAGTGTTGATTAAACGCACAAACTATATTTATTTTCAGCGGTGGCTAAGTAGCGACAAGGATGTTTTAAATGCACGGGCACCTGTTGTACCTCCAGATTAGTTTGTGGTTTACACAAGATTCAGTTGTCTGCTTTCATTATAGTGCTTCAGGGAAAGAGAAGAAAAAACTGAACAAAAAGAAGCAGAGATGATACGAGCACACCCAAATCGGGGTGTGATTGTCGCGGGCCTTGCTTTGACCGCCAGAATTTTGAACCTAACGCCTGAAAGTCAAATGACCAAAAAAAGAGAGCAGTAGGTCCTATAAGGTCTCCTTGGATCAACCATGTGTTGCAACACAAATCTTAGAAAAGTCAGTGTAAAAATAAAGCGTTGCTTCAGCCCTAAGGAGCTCCAAAACACGGTTGTACAGCGTAGATCTGTGGTCATGCTTTCTTTTGACTGCCCCTACCTTCTCTTTGGAAGCGTTTCTGTAGGAAAAAATATTTCCTTCCCTTATAAATATCACTTTAAAGCTAAGGAGCTTCATTAGCATTAAAAGCAGCTTGATCCATTGCTGTGGCCCGAATCCCAGATGAGAATATACCTTCCTCTGGGGCTCTCCACCTCGTCGTACTATTGAAAGTGTAAGCAAATGTCTCTGCTCTGTGTACACAGAGAAAGTGATTTACGAACACATGGATTGCAGCTTTCTTTTTAATGAAGTTTCTTATCAATGTGCTTGGCTGGAAGACTGACCATAGTAAATCAGAAGCTTCAAAGCAGTGCTGGCAGCTTCATTTGACATGAAAATTAAAATACTACAAATGGCGAGCGTGGCATTCTCTGGGAGCTGACTGTTCCCAGTTTTACTCTGTTTACGTGGTTTTGAAGAACAAAAAAACACAGTAGAGGACGCTTCTGGGAAATGTTCATATCCCTTGCTCCTGTTTGACCTCATTAAGAAATGCTCAGACAGCAAAGCAGGGGGTGCAGGAGCTTCAAGAAGGGACAGGCACTGTTTTGTAGCAGGGATCTCTACCAGGCTTTTCCAGCCAAACGAAATCTTTTTGGAGTTTCTCTGCATTGACCCCAGTTTAAAAATCTTTAGGTTATGAGACAGCTTCTGTTTCATGCCGTTTTGCCTCTGCGTGCACAGGGTATCTTCAGCCCATCGTCGTGCTCATCCCCGTGGCCGGTGCTCCCATCCGTGTTGCCCTCTGCAGTCGGTTTGCCTTCTCCTGCAGTAAAATTCATCCCTGCACGTGTCCTGCGATGGTCCTTCACCGTCATTGAAGTCCAACCTGGAAGTCATGTTTGCTTAAGAAAGGCCGTGCACTTCTCTAGGGTGGATGCTCGTTCTGGCCCTGGGTACACTGGCGTGGAAGGTGATCAAGTAGGGCTCGCATGTCCATGTTTGTCCTCGCCCAGCAGTGCCAGGGGTTTGCATTTGGGGCTGGCTGCTGTAGCGGGTGGCCGGAGTAGCAGGGCAGCAGTTCTGCACCTTCATTTTCTTGTAGACAAATGCCTACAGACTTCCCCCTCCCACACACCCACCCTCCTCCGTCCTCCAGCTCCATAGCGTACAAATTCCTCCGGCTCTGTGCAGCTGGTTGAGGGGGGAATGTGCAAGCAGAAAGGAAACTTATTGTGACAGACAAGCTGGAAGATTGACACAGTCCTCGTAGATTATATTAAAAATAAATGGCTTTGCTTCAGCCTGTGAAGTCTGATCCTCATGTATTAACTGCATAGGCTGGGGGGAAGAGCTGTTTTATTTTCTGGGTTGTTTGCTTTATGCCTGCATAATCTCAAAGGGTTTTACCTGCCTGCAAACCTTAACATATTGTGGAATCCCTTGAGCAGAATAATGTATAGTTTAGGCAACGTATGGATACACTGATTTCATTGACAATGTACAACAATAAAATCATTAGTTCCCTGTTCATCTGCTGACCATGAAACGGACTGGCACATTATTAATGCTGTTCTGCTAGTAAAATCTTACCCTATCATGTGTTTCAGAATAATAATGTGCCAAAATAAAGCAATTTTTGCCAATGATACTCTGTAAACAACTGCAATTTTTTAATATTTTATAACCCAATTCATAACCATCTTCAGTGTCCTGTCTAAAGAGCCGCCTGTGATGGGCTTGTAAAAATGAAAACATAAAAGCTAATAATTGCATTAAAGGTTACCTATTTACGTGAAGTGGTAGAGGCTTGGTAATGAGGCACCGTGAAAATGCTAAATCATGACGTTCTGAAAAAAAGATGACAAGAAAAACACTTTCCATTCATTGAGCTGAGAATTTTTAAAATGAGTGTTTAATAATGGAAGAGTAAAGGAATGGAGTTAAACATTTAATGAGTGAAATGCAGCTAGAAATTATACCAAGGGGAGTTTTGTACAGAAAGACTGGAGCAAGAATTTGGTACTTGGGCTGTTCCCTAAAACTCCTCCTTGTTGTTAAGTAATAAATTAATAATTTAATCCATTAGGCTTCAGCTTTTAAGCAGCTGCACCTTGAAATGCAGGTTAACTCGGCCTTAGCAGAAAGACAGAAATCTTTTATGATTCTTTCTTCTATTCATCGTTTACACTTTCTTTTTAAGTTGGTTTTATAGTCATTCCTTTATTTGCTTGTTGGCTGCTGGGTGTTGTGAATTTGAAATGCGTCGCGGTACCTCTGATCTTCGTGTCTATAAATGTGGAATGACCTTGATTGAGATCGGATTCACCAGGATATTCCTTCCCCCTTGCTTAGTAATTGCAGCTTGCCTCTTTCAAAAACAAATAACATGGGGGGGGCGGGGGGAGTCAAGAGAAGCTTTTTCTTTCTCTGAAGTTGCCAAGTGCCAACACTTTCAAACAGAAACCTTCCTTGGAATGTGTCAACCTGAAGGAAACTGCTGTAGTCATGGTCTGAAATCATGGTCTTCCCTAATGGTAGTACTCACGCAACCTTGTCTCCGCGAGCAGAAGTAAATTTTAAACTAGCTATGCTATTTCTTTTTTTCTAGGTCTTGATAGTTCTCAGTCTGTAGTAGCTAAAGCATGTGTGGAGAGGGGGGAAAAAAAAAAAAACAACAACTTTTTTCTGAACTCCCAAGTGAAGCCATTCTGCTTGTTTTGATCACCTGCTATCATCCTGCTCATCAGTGGATAAAGACACACCACCTCCTTAATGGTTCAGTTGCCTGAAGTGCTGTAGGGAGGGTTTGCTGGAGTCACTGTCTGGCAGCTGTGACATTCAACAGAAATTATCCAATCTGTCCATCTTGTTCTCACAACTGGGGAAAATTACTGTGATCAAAATGGAAAGAAGAGTAGTTAACCTTTTATTTACTTCTCAGTAGGGTGGTTTTCTGTAGCAGTTGGGAAGTTTAGCTCTTGTGGGTTTTGGATTCCCATCACGGCCGATTCCTCTGTGTTTTCTGGGCACTGGGATTATCTGACGTGCTTTTATTTGCTGAATATCGATACTTTCTGGCTAATGTAAAGGAAAAGTTTTAGAAATGTTCAAAACATGCCTCAGAACATAAGCTACCTTTTAAGTAGCAGAGATCAGGACTTGACAGATGATGTCTGGGTTAAGAAAAAAGACAGCATACATTTTAATGTTTGACCATTTTGACTTGTACTTTGGTATAGGTTGAGAGAAATAATCAAAGACAGCTTGGATGAAGAATAATGATGTGAATTCTGTAGGATTTGCGAGTAAATTAAAATATTCTGGAGTGTAACAACAGTAGATGTTGCTATGTTGCTTGGAAACCTGTCCCATATGGGACAGAAACACAGCTTAACCAATGGGACCAGCAGTACTAGAATTGAAAGTATTGGCAATGTTGCAAAAAATAGTGCTACTGTTTATTGCTGCTGCTGTGTATTGGGGGGGTGGAATATGTACCCTACCACTGTAACTCATTCTAGTGTGTTCACAAGTGCTATAGAAGAATGATGTTTGAAAAGTAAATGTGCTTCCTTCTAGTCAAGGGGCGGGGAGGGATTAAAATAAAAATTATGACACCTTTTACTCTGTAGATTTTTTTTTTTCCCCCAAGGTTTTTTTTTACTCCAGGCTTCTTGCTTCATTTTTCTTATAGCACTTTAGAGACTTTGATTGATTGCAGTGTCTGATTTTGATGAGTCCAGAGGCATCATATCTGGGATATTCCCTGAGTGTACTTTCTCTTTTTGTTCATTAAGTTACTTCAAACAGAATATTTTGTTTTATTGCATGGTGTCTCCGTCTGGTCTGATGTGAGAGGAGAGCACGTTCTTTGAATAACTAACGCATTCATAGGTTACAACTTTTCTCCTCTTAAAGTGGCTGCTGAGAAAAGACTTAAAGTATTAGACAAAAAAGATGACTTGTGTATTGCCATCAAAGTTCTGAGGCTTTGTGTAGTGAACTTTCCCAGTGAGAGGATCTTCAAGAGGTGAGAACAACTAGGGATTTCAAATAGTTGTACAACATTTACGGTTGTACAGCCCTAAAGATTTAGGGTATTTATGAAAACGTTTAATCTATCCTGCATGTAGATTGCAGTACACCTATAACAAGCGTTTAGTGCATTTTCCTCATTTTTTCTTTCAGGCCAAATACTTCAAAATTTAGCCTTTACTGGTTTTATTTTTATTTGTCAAAAATGTATGTTACTACATGGTTTCCAGTTACAATAATTTTCTTACAATGTTATTCCTACCTTTGTGTCTAGGTGCAATACTGCAATGGATTGACATCCGATAAATAAATAAACCACCTTAGGATCTCTATATTTTTATTTTTTTCAATTTTTATTTCTTGCAGATGTGATCCATACTGTTGGGCCGATCGCAAGAGGCCATCTCACTGACATTCATAAAGAAAACTTGGCAAACTGCTATAAATCCTCTCTGAAACTGGCAAAAGAAAACAACATCAGATCAATTGTAAGTACTCTATGAGAACACATTTTTTTTAATTTGGATCTTTGTTTTCTTGATGTAGAATAATTATAAATATAATGGGCCACTTGCAGAAGGATTTCTTGCTGTATGTCATGCGAAAAAGCAAGAAATTAAATATCATTTGGCCAAAATAGTTGCTAGAGAAAGGGATATGGTTATTTTGGGAGATAAGGAAAGCTGGCCTTGTAGTAGGCATAAAAACAACTGAACCTATAAGAAAGGGAGGGATTCGTGCCCATGGCTTGCTTTTACACAGTATTATTTATTAAAAAAGACTTAGGAAACCACTGGTCAGATGGATAACTGCATGCAATGTTGCCTCCTAAACAGCTGAGAAGTGATTAATTTGTTGTTTTCTCTGTCCATTAATTAGTTTCTTCCTAAAAATAAAGGTATTGGTCAAGTGGCAATGTTTATAGCACCCCCTCACCAAAATCCATTGTAAAATAGCTTGTTACATGATCTTCCATTGAATGATAAAGGTTCTTTGATTGCTTGAAATACGTGTTACATTTTTGTACCTTAAAAGGCCAGATTTTCAAAGTCTGCAGAGCAAAGGAGCTGTTCCCTCTCCAGCTCTGGAGCTTTGATTCTGTAGCAGCTGAAGTCTTTAGATATCCCTAGGTTAGTTCCCTAAATGTTCAACCAAGAAGGAACGAACTTATCACCTGGACATGACTTCACACCTTTTGGGATATTTTGGCTGGTTGTGTGATAGCATGTGTGTTTGGTAACTTAGAACACACATTTACTCTAAAAAATGTTAATTGAACCAATGGTGTTATATTGGGGTGAAATACTCAGTAAGGGAAAGCTATTAATGTCAAAAAATCCCAAGTGGAAAATAAAGCTTTTTGAGGAGGGGGCAGGACAAGTGTAGGGCTTTGAGCCTGAGTTCGGTGTACGCTTCAGAGCCAAAGCTGATGAATATTGCTGATTTATTTCTTTCTGGAGTAAACTGTNCCATTATCCAGCCATGAAAGAGAGGTGGTACCCAATTCAGTTGTTGCTTGATTCTTTTTTGTCTTTTGTTTGTTTGTTTTTTCCTTTAATACTATGCACATAAATTAGAACTGAAAGCAGCCTCGGGGTGGGGGGACATATTTTCAACTCCTCTCTGGGACTGTTTAAACATACAAGGATGTTCCTCTATCCTGCTGTGATTCTCATTGGAGGCAGTAAGGTCTCTGAGCTGTTGCTCCTACATTAGTCCTTGTTCCTGCCTTTAGGCTCTGGGTAATTGCATGGTTTTTCTGGGGCATTTGGGTTAGAATAATGTTCCTAACATGAGGGAGAGGGGAAAGAAATGGTATAATAAATAAGAATATTGAAATAACAAAGGAAAACTGCAGTGGGTGTTGGTCAATGCTGGTCACGCTTCCATCTGTTGCAATTCTTTAGTTTTAGGACGTTCTAGGTGGTAGCTTGGTATTTAACATGGAGTAGTAAAGAGTGGTCATTCTCATGGGTTTTATGAAAACTGGCCTGATAGTTTAATAAGAAAATGTGACCACAGGAGAAATCATCCACGGATTATTTCCTTGCTGGTTAAGAGCTGTTGACTGTGCACCTGTTTGAGAAAAAAATACTCAACGCCCAGACTTGCAGAACACAGCTGCACAAGCTGAACAGGAGCCAAGAGCCATTCATTCATACCAGTATTAAGAAGCTTAGTAAGCAATATGGATTTTAAAGTCCACATGACAGATCATGGACTGTTCTGAAAAGCCCTAAGTCCAGTGATTTCAGTGATGCTTTGGGAAGTGAAGGCTACTTGAGTGTCTACCCTAATGAACAAATCAAGCCTGGAGCAAAGTGAAATGTATAATTCATTCAATTAAGGAGCAGTAGATTACTGTGAGTCTGAAGAAAAGAATGGGAATTGCAAGTGGGTTTCACAAGATCTAGTACAGTAGACATAGAGGGAATGGACAGAAAATGAATAAAAATATCTACCGACTTCTGAGGCTTGCAGAGACCTGGTAGAGAGAACAGAAGTACTCATATTGACTCGGATCAGCAACATCTGAGTGTGGACTGGATTATGGCAACAGATACATTTACAATAGAGATAAGATAATAAAAAATTGGGGGGAAAAAAGGTTACTTGTGTAAAATAAGTAAGAGAAAGTCAGCTGTGCTGATTGATGGCACGTTTTGGTAGGCTCTCTAACAAGAGGATGAAATGAGCACAGGAAAGAGGAAAATGAGGAGTTTTAAAATTGGTACTGAGTAAAAGCAGGAAAAGCAGTATATTTATAACATGAAAATAAATAGGTATTGATGATAGTAAGTCGTACTATACTGAAAGAATTAACTAAACCAGAAAGCATTGGAGCACTAGCAGTAGTAGTAAGTGAGAAGGAAGCAAGAAGGCATGAAAGGATTGTAACATGACTGTGTTACTTACCTCCAAAAGAGAAAGGACAGCAAGTCTAGGAGTTAATGCAAAAAGAGGGGGGAAAAAAAACCAAAAAAGAAAACCCACCACAATTCAAATTGTTTTGAACATGAATTGTGTCATAGGAATTAGAATTGCCGGAGGCGTTATGAATGAAGAGTAATGATGAATGGCAGTGTATCAAGTTGGGCAGAAGTGTGCAGGGTGACTCAGGGTGCACCGCTAAACGCAGTTTAATTTAACATCTTTATTAATGATTTTTGAAGAGTACATAAACAGCTCATTAATTACATTTACAAATGATGCTACATTAGGCAGTGTTGCAAACACTAGAAAAGGACAGAGATATACGATGACAATTGATTACAGAGGCTGCGAATATAACCTCATCCAGCATCCGCTACAGCACCAGAACGGAGTTTTTGCCTCCACTTCAGTAGACGATAGGTCAGAACCAGCGCTGACAGCTACAGTGTAACTCTGCACGGGAAAAGATGAAGTAGCATATGGTGGGGAAAAATAACCCAGTTTGCAAATAGTCAAAGGGAGAAGCGTGCTGGAAAACCAGCATAATGAGGAAATGGTCTTGAATAATAAGTCTCAAATTAGATATGCTTAGCGCAGTCACTTGGTTTGTTTCAGCATTACATATTGTTGAGCTGCCTATAGAGAAATGATGGATGCCATAGAGGTTGTAGTTTCTGTTCGAAATGGACTGGGGAGAACAGGAGTAAGATACAGAATGGATCAAAACTCACTTATACATACGTGTATGTAGATGTTTTACATGCTGAGGAAGGGAAGCAATGGTCTTAAAATACTGTGTAAATTATGAGATGCAGCTTTTTGGAGGGGGGGAGAGGAGAATGTCATTGTGTGTATGACAAAAGAGCTGATGTTAATTTGGGTTGTGTTTGCGTCCAAGGTGTGCAGGCATGGGTGAGAGCAACTCTGTGCTAACTCTTGGGGGAGCACTGAAATCTCTTCTGAAAATGTTATATATAAAAAAAAAAAAAGATGCTATGGGTAAAACCAGAAATGAGATGAGGGAATATAATGAAATGCCAGTCAGTGTGATTGCCTAGGTTCATAATTCACCAGCAGCCCAGCCATAGGCGAGGATTTGCATAGCCATTAAGGCAGAAAGAAGAGCCTCAGGAACAATTTTGATCATCTGTAGGATTGTTCAGAGAAATGAAACAGCCCCTGACATTTGTCTCCCGCGCCCGTTTGCTCAAACCTTTTGTGTTCAATGTGAGGTTTTGAATGCCGTATCAGCTATTTTAATACAGGAATTTGTCTCTCTCGGTTCATCTACTCCATCTACCTTTTATGTTACCAAAGTAAAGTTTATGTTTGTCTTTGTACTTGTTATCTGGCGTTCCCGCAAACACGCATCGCTTTTTCCTTTGCACTTGTTGATGTGGCTGTGCCCACTGTAGGACACTTGAGCTGCTCTCTGGCTGTTTGTGTGGTCATTGGCGCTGGGTGAACATTTTGTGTTGGACAAGTCTGTTATTTATACAATCCTCTGTCTGGTTAAGAGGATACTTGAGACGTTGTTTCTGTTTATCTCTACTTAAGTGGGGACAGATCAATGGGAGAAAAAGAATATTTAAGGTAATACAAGGAGTTTATTTTAGGAGTAAATAGTTGGCATTTAAGCAAATTAAGTTTCTTAAATGTTCAGAATAATTTTCTAATAACATAAAAACCTGTATTTTGGTGTTGGTCTCTTTAACACACTAGTAGCGATTGCTATCCTGCATCAATTAAATCTCTGCTGTCTGAAACACTGGGAATATCTTATAGGCACCAAATCGTCACTGAAAGAAGAAATAGTAAAAATATTCCAATAGATGTTTTTGCTGTTTTCCTGTGTTGGTTTTCTAAGCAAGATTCTTACAGGCTAATTACTTGTTAGGTTATCAGGCAGACTAGTGGAGTAGTAATCACAGTTTTTAGGGACTAAATTGGTCCCTTGTTTACACATTGTTTGGAGTTATTTACTCCGCGTGCTCTGACTTTTTTGGAAGGCCTCCTGTCCCGCTTTTCTTTGCGTACACTGCTTTGAAGCCATCTGATACCCTGGAACTCTTCTGAACGTCAAGCGCTTCCCTGCCACATGCTTTGTTCAGAGTATTGTGGTTGAAAAAAATCTCAGTCAATGGATGTCAGTCGGAGCCAGGATTGCAGTTAAGCAGACACAGAAACTACACAAAATAAAAAAGATGCTGTGCATTATTGTGGCTGGGATCCAAGTCAAAAGGGCTGTAGTGTGTTTGCAGAGAGGGAAGCTGGTGCTGATCCCTCACCCAGAAGGCAGGGCAGGCCTCCTCTGCGATGCTTACGGAAACGGAGAAGTTTTATTTGGGGACTACAGCTCTGCTGTTGTTCGGGACTGCGTTCGGCATTGCATTCTTCAGGATCGCTTCATGTTGGCGGGGGGTGAATTGTTAAGCTTTAACAAGAAGCATTTCTATAGACCGCGCTCTCTGACCTCCACCTCTAGGGAGAATTATGGCTGGTTGGGGGGGGGCTGGAGGAAATCCTCAAAGAATGCAGCTTTGTGAGTTGCAGAAGGAGGCCTGGTTACCACCAACAAATTATGAACAGGGTTAAATAGAAAATACAGAAATTTTTCTATCAGGTTCCTGGAGTCAGGTAGGGAAGAGTTCATGTTATTCTAGAGCCTTACCAGGTTAGTTTGCTGTTGCATGTAAAAAAACCACACACCAAAAATACCAGTCTTGTCTTGTAGCCATCGTTTGGTGGTGGGGATGGCTAATGACCTGCAATGACGGGATATTTCTGGGAGAGTAGGTTGTCTCTCTTGACTCTGGATAAAGTGGGTCCCTCCTGTGCACGCAGCTGATGCTGCACTTTGGTCAGGGTTGTTACAAAAGTGTGCAAAGTAAGATGGGGACGTGTTTTTTGAATTCCACATTGTGGATTTCTGGGGTCTTAAATCAGTGTACAAAATGCGTATAACTAGCTGTGCATGTGCAGTGCTTTTAAATTAAAAATAGAGCCTCAAATAGAGGCTTTGTTAGATAAATAGTCCTTTCGTATAAATACTAAGTTAATCTGCAGGGAGTTTCGACTCATATCCTTTTTGTAGGTGTTTTTCCACAAACAGGGGTCATTAAGTTTATTTGTTGTCCGGGTATTGGCAGAGTTAATACCAATACTAATATAACTCATTTGTACAGAAATACAACCTAATAATTATTCAGAGCAGCATGTAAAAATACATCAGGAAAAGTACCTGCTATTTATCCAATTTTCTAGCACTTAAGAAATAATCAAATTGTCTTTTTAATTGATTTAAATATTTGTTCTCACCTATAATTGTGGATTTTAAAAATAGACTTTGCAGCTATGCGCTGATATTCTTGGTATTTGTATTCACCTTTAAAAGGGAGTTGTGATTCTGAGAGGCTGCGCTGTTTCTTTGAACTTCATTTGAGTGGAGAAGTATTTAGCCGCTATGATGCCTGAATCTTCAATTGCAACTCATGGACTTAAATTTTTAATATCAATTTCAAACCCAGAGCGTTCTCAGCTCCTCCTGTTCTAAATTATAAAATTCATCAAAGAGGAATTTTGCTTGAATTGTAGGAAGGTACTTAGAATGGCGTACGATAACGTATTGGTCTGACGGATCGTTTTACAGTCTTGCCTTTACCTGCCTTGTTCTCTCATGATGCAGAGTTATTTTTTAGGGAAGAGTCAAGCGATTTTTTTTTATTTTGAAGGAAACTTATCTCCTGCTGAGAATGTTGCCATAGCAATGAATTATAAGTGTGAAATTCCTAAAGGTTGACTTTATTCTATCATCTGGTTTTCTGATATAGATTCATATCCATCAATCAGAAGAGTTGCCTTGGAAGGAAATTTCTGTAGCATCATAAATCCACTTAATTTGTTTGAAACACTTGTTTAACTTGTAAGCTATGATATGACTGATCTTACATTTTCAAACTGAGTTTTCTCTCTAGCTTAGCCTTCCTCTTTTTTTTTGTTTGTTAATTTTTTTTCTTAGCTATTTTCCAGATAATATCTTTAAAAATTGAGCTACTGCATTAAGTTTTTAAGTTTGCTTAGGTACCACGTTGGCTTTTTACATCTGTATCGGATGAGGAGCTTATGATCTTTCCTTTTGGTTACAGAAATTGCTATAGCTGGCCATGCTTTTGTTAACTCGGGGTGAACCTGCTGCTGCGTGTTGTGTGTGCTCTCAACTATTTCTTTCAAAATTATCTTGGCGGATTGAATCGCAGTCCTGTTTCTTCAATAAGGATTTCATTAAATGAGATGTATTCAGCCAGTTCAAGTGTAAATCGTTACACCTAAGCAGAGATACTAATTCAATAGAGAAAGGTTGAGGAATGATTGAAGCCCTAGGCAGAGGTTCCTCGGAGAATAAGCTGGAGTTTGTAGTGGATCGTGCATCGAAAGTGAGTTGACAATGTCGCTCTAGCATGGGGAAAACCAAGAAAGGAGCAGCTGTAGAGTCACAGTTAAACAGGAGAGGTCTGTGAGCTTACCTATTGCTCTACTTCAGCAGAGCAAAGTGGACTGTTGTGTCCAGTGTGGCGAACTGGGGACAGTTTTTCAGCCAGGATTGATTAGGGAGTTAGAAATGGCACCAAAAATAGTGTGACAGAAAAGGGGGGGGCGGTTAAATCTAGAGAAGAGAAGACTAAAGGTGAGGAGAGGAAGACTAAAAAAAAAAAAAAGAAATGCATAAAAGGCTACTGAAGAGTAAAAATTAATAAATTGTCTGACCGGGGATAGGACAAGAAGTAACAGTCTGAATTTATAGGACTGGAGTTGTAGATCAGAGATTACGAGGAATTTCCTAGCTGGTAGGTAAAGCACTGCGAGAATTGTTTAGGAAAGTTACGGCTCCGTCAGTGGCTGCACGTGGGCCGTCACTGGCATTGGTTGAAGCCTGGCTTCTCAAAGCATTAAGCGCTGCCAAAAGCCCAAAGGTTGCAAAAACCCAAAGGTTGAGCTCTGGCAGCAGGGCTGTTGCAGCCTTGTGGAAATCGGCACGTAGCCTGGTCACTGCGGGAGCTGGCTACGCACTGCAGAGGCGGGCAGGCTGTGTTATGGTGCAAACAGAATGCCTTTTAAAAATGGTTTTAATGCTATTGTGGTTTATTGTTTTGTTTTGGTCACACAGGAGCACAATTTTGGGGGTGGTTTGGGTTTTTTTGGTTGTTTTGTGTGGTTTTTTTCCTCCTTACCAATTTTTTTTTTTTTTACCACCTTGCCAGTGTGCCACTGGGAATGGTTTTCCTGTTGAGATAAATGCCTTTGATTTCTCTTTCTCCTGCTATCTGGCTACCCCTCTCTCACCACAGGAGGGTTTGTGCAGACATGGAGAAGATGACCAGCTTAGGGTGCACATACAACATGTGCAATAACATTCCGAGACTTGTGTACATGTCCTTTTTTTTAATATATAATCCATTTAAATTTTGTTTCTGCCACTGTACAGTTATATATTCAGTGTATATTTCCTAGGAAGAAGCTGATTTGTTTTATTTGATGCTTGAAGCATGTTACAGAGTTTGTTTTCTACGGCCAAGAGTGGCAGGAGCAGCTCAGAGGGATACATTGATCAGCTGTGAATATGTTTTATAGCAACATACCCCACAGAAATCATTTGTGGTAACAGCGATGATGGTGTGACCTGATGTGATTCTTCCTTTTTTAAGTATGATATGGTATGATGACTCCTGAACAGGGACATCCTTTTTTTTTTTTTTTCTTTGCCCCCTATCCTAGGTATTCAGAAGTGTTTTGAGTGCAGACGGGGACAGGTACAGCCCCAAACTTGAGCAAGTGCTTGAACTTCAACCAACAGACAGGTCTCAGGATGCTGGGGCTTAGATACTGCACCAGGTGGCATTAACAGAGGACAAAAGCCACTATAGCCCTTCCACCCACCTGGTTCATCTTCTGCCTGACCACAAACCACTGTCTAGATAGTATAAAGAAATAACAGCAGTGCTTTAATAAACAGATTGCATTACTAGGGAGTCTCAGGTCTCCGTTTTCTTGTTCTGTGATGTTACTCTTCTAGCTGTTCTGCAACATGGTGATTTTGTGATGGGAAGAGGGAGAAAGGTTAGTTATTTTTGTTGGGTTTAATGAAACACTGACTATATACTTTAAAAACAAACAAACAAACCCCCAAAACAAACAAAAAAAACCCCAAACCTTGAACTGGTGGAATAGAAAAGGTAATGGCTTGTTCAGGAATAAATTATGCAAGTTTGTCTATGTGATGGGTTTAATGTGTGATAATTTGCCTATCACCCTGTGGGAATCCTGTGCTTAAAAGGATAAAACTTTCTAGAAACACTGCTTGTTGGCTTGATAATTGGGGAACTGTCTCATTAGGGAAGGACAAAGTGCAAATCTGTCACAATGGACCAAGATGCTAGTTATACGAGGCAGCTTGTAAAAACCAGGGATTGCTGGAAAGTCTACACTGTAAAGTGCAGGGGAAGAGAATGATTTATGCTTCTGTGCAGAAAAAATTGTACGGGGGGGAGGAAATCTTCCTTTTGATTGAAAAAGAAAAAAAATTGTAAAAATAGACTAGAGGAATTCTTATTTGCACGCAAATCTCAGCTGTCCAGAGTCAAGTGTATAAGATGCTTGTCATTATTTGAATAGCAGGTTCTTGTCGTGGAAATTCATGGTAAAAGCTGATGGCATGTACAAATTCGTAACAAAGCCCATAGAGCTTGTGGGCTGTGGCCATCAGGCTCTCTGCAAAGTCATCATCGTCCTTCTACTTTACTTCCTTCCATTGACCTGTTCCCTGTCATCTTGTTTGCAGTTTGTAGGCGCTTTGGGAGGCCTTGTATTTGCTCTGTAAGGATGGGCTGTGTGCGCTGTGAAGGTGCAATCCCTGTTAAGACTCATGGGATTCACAGCAATAGCAGTAATGGAAAATAATAGTTGCAACAGGGTCGGGGTTTTTTTTGACACAGACTGCAGTGACTCTCTCCATCACCAAAAGTGGAGTCAAATTCTGCCGGAATTAGAAATCGGTTATTCACAGGTTTTCGTGCTGGAGGTACCCTCCGTGACGCCTAGAAATGTATTGAAGGGCTGTCTGGCAGATAGTGACTTGTCACTACCGGATTTTTTTCGTCGCAATTTAATGGTGAGGAAAAGAATGCATGATGCTGCGTTTTAGCACTGCATGGTGCTTGCAAGGTCCCTGTCTCTTGGCATTTTTAATCTGATAATTTTGAGACACTTCTGTACGTCCCATTTGTTTTTTTTTTAAACATTGCCTTAATTTATCTATGCAAAGAATGAACTGTAGTGTGAAATTTGTATCTGCTTTTTTACTTGAAATCAGCCCATTTTTCAAATAGCAAATTTAAAAATTGATTATTTTAACATTGTTTTTTATATTTATGTAGCTAATATAACACAAATGAAAAATTAAAAGCATAAATTATTCTGTGTATCAGATGGGCATCATAATACTTAACGAGGTTAAAAAAAGTATTTCATTACAGTATAATAGCTATTTAGGATCAGAGTAATATATTGGAAAGCAGTTCTGAAAAATCAACAGAAGGGACGTGCTTTCATGAGCCTTGTTTGCAGGTCATTAAATGTGTTTTCTCTGAATTGCTACCAGTCACTTGGAGTAACATACATTCTACAGAAATGATATATTTTTTTACAGCTACATATAAAGAAATAGCAATGATCATTAGTTAGCTACAATATTTATACCCTTACCTGAAGAGGTTTTTTTAACGTTTTTCCAGTATGATGATGTCGTGTTATCTTTTAAGGCCTGTACAGAGTAAAAGCACTATAACTTGAATAGTCTGATTAATGTGACTGGTACTTCAGTATTTTATTCTGATGAAATACTAGTTTCTTTAACCTGAAAACCTGTGCTCACCAAATATTAACTACATGCAGGCCATATTCAAGTAAACAGTTTAGCAGCCTTATTTTTTTCAAAGCTGACTTGCTTATCAACTCCTAGTGATGCCTGCCAGTTAGGATTTAGAGATTTGTTCGTAGCACAGATGACAGCAAATACAACACACAGAGTTAGTAGTTTTGGCAAAGAAAACTATGATAGAAGAGATTTGTATTGTAGCATGACTTCCGATGGCTTGCCATAGAAGGACATTATTGCAAGGGGGAGAGAACTTTTTAAATTGGGATAATTACAGGTAAATGAATTTTTTATTTTCTCTTGTTATGCCTTTTCTTCCTAAAAGACGACTACCTAACTTAAAGCTATAAGTCAAGAACACACATTTCTGTAGGCTGCAGTTAGGTTGAGCATGTACTTTACTAGTGGTCTTATTAAAAAAAAAAAAAAAAATTATTCTATTCACATTGGAATATAGAATATGTTACATTGCAAATCTTTTCTTTTTCTAAGGAAATAAATAGAGTCTATTGCTGGTTTTTATGAGTTGTCGTACCTTTCTGAGCTTCCTCTGACACATACTGGCTGGATTAAATCTTTATGAATTAAATCTCAACCTGTGTCTATTCCACACAACTGTGCACTTCCAGAAGAGGAGCAGACATGACAAAATGGTTTTTGTTCGTACCAAATGACATAGTTTGGACAGAAACCTTGGGTGATGATCTCAATCGAGAAAACTTAGATTGGTGTTGGAGCAGAATTGCCCATTAACGTGTCCTCCTTGAACAGCTGATCCCGACTCTGCACTTCCATAGACACAGTGCAGTTCTTTCCCCTGCTCATGCAAAAAAGGTGAAAACTGCGAGTATGTCAGAGCCGATGTGAAAGGTGAGAGAGCACAAGGCCAACAAGTTGTTTTTTTTATTCATTACCTGCTGGTATTCCCTGTTATAGAATGCACGCCTCCCTGAGTCAAGCATAGACAGTCAGGCTTTGCGCAGGAAATTTTGCTAGTGTTGTAGCGATAGGATTAATCCTCCTGCTTTGTAAGCAGATGATGCTGTTTCAGTATGACCTCTCTGTGGTCTTTATTTTTGTCTACCCTGGATTTGTCTCTGGCCACCCTTGTAAATGTGCTGCTTGGTGTTTTGGTGTGTTGGAACTGTGTTGAAATGTGCTCCCCCTCATCACATCCCTGAAGCTGAACATCTGAGTGTTTGCGTGGTACGGAAAGCTTTGTACCTGCCTGCCTCCTGTGGGAGGAGGAGATGTTGCCATTAGTGATTCTGGATTACCAAAGTGGTTTTGATATTGATCCTGAATCTCCATCTCCTATTCAGTTCTCGTTTATGTCCTTTCTAAGTCCTTGTATGAGCATCTTTTCCAACTGGATCATTGCAGATCAGAATTTTGTTTTTCAAAGCAAAATACACGACGGCGCAAAGCATTTCTTCATACATCTGCTACACGCAGGCATTCCTGTTTGACCTTTTCTTATCTATTCTTCCATTCTCAAATGCACCAAGTCTAAGTTTGATGACAAGGACAAGCTCAAGACAAATTTAAGTCATGAAACTGTCATTTTTTTTCTTTCTTTCTGCTGAATTCATGTCTCCCTTGCATTCTAATTCCCCTGTTTATGTACCATGGTGCCATATTTGCTCTCTTTAACAGAGAAACACAGTGTTCCAAACATCATATTATTACTTACTGCAGTCTTGAGTTATGTTTGTTGTTGCCTGTAGGTTTGTTCCTTTTAAGTGTTTACATACTTCCCTTCTTTGATTCCTTCAAAGTGTGTTTCATAATGTTAAATTCTATAGGACATGTATTTACCCCTTTCCCTCATCTCTCTCCATCGACCCTTTGTTCTGCATTCTCACGTATCTTCATTATTTCACCCCTCTTGAATCATCTGCAAAATTACCAGGGGTCTTTGACTATCAGAACTGCTGAGTTGCCTTATATAAAAAGAAAGTTGTATCCAGACCTAAGACAGCAAACACAGAAAGATTCTCATTTGCCTCATGAACATGTCTTTTCACCGTGGCCCTGGCACACAACTGAGGAGTGTGGCGTATAAGGTGAATTTTTGATGCAGCGTTAATATCTGAATGTTCATAATACAGCAGTTCAGAAAACACGGCTCCCTTTTTTATTAGCAAAGCAAGCCTGTAGCACTATATCTAGCTATATTCAAAATTAAATGCAAAAATTTTGCTCAAAGATGGGAGTCATAAAAAATAGTTTCATTAGACCACCAATCATTTGGTGGTCCAAGAAGCATATTACTAAAAACCTGCAAGGTAGTGATGCTGTCTGACATTGGTTCATTGAAATAAGCTGCTGTCTGAGAGGATGTATGTCCTTCATATTTCATTTCAGGACTTCACCCCCAGAAGCTCATGATGCTAATGAGAGCTAATTCTACTTAGGCCTGATGGTGGTGGTGACTACAGCTTGTAATCGGGTGTTAGAAACAGCCCACTTGATAGATTCAAGGATGCTGAGCCAAATCACCTACTGCACTGTTGACTTTAATTAAAATTGCTAGTGATCGATGTTTTTAAAAGCAGGAACTGCTGGTGTTCTTCGTCACCGTTTATTGTGCATCGTTTTGGTGGTATATCTGTTTCCTTCATTTATAGTTGGGAGGGAGGAGTGTTTTGCTTTTTTCTCATGTATTTGGCCTAAGTTGGATTCATTTTTGGAAGGCCTCGTTCGGTGTCATCAACACCATCTAAAGGATTTCTGTAGGTACCAGACACAATTGGAATAACTTAGCTTATTCTGGCTAAATACTCGCAAATCTCAACCAAGAGCAGCTGTGTCATAGCTGCACTACCTGTAGTCCCTGAACTGGGTAGCTTGGCTGCATTGATACGATTTATCATCATACCTTTCCTTTGCAGTGCAGATGTACTTTAAATGAAACCATTTTTCTTTATTATCTCCTTGTTAAGAAAACCAGCCCTTGTGTTTTCCCCAAGTGTAGGGCTTCTCTGCATAAATATGCAAAGTGTCATTTCACAAAATGACATTCGACCGAATCCCTTTGTACTTAGTCCTACCGGAGTAGGGAGAGCTGAGATGGTTTATAAAACAAATGCATGTACCTTGCAAGTCTTTATGAGGTAGTTTGGGGAGAATAATGGAATGCTACACAAGTGTCAGGGAGATTTTGGTGAAATGACAGGCTCCCGAAAGGGCTTTGCAGTATAAAATACAAAGTTAAATTCTTGCTAGTACTTCAATAACAGCCTGGACTTAATAAAAGCATTTCTAGCCAAATAAAATGTTAGATAGTTTGGGCTGAATCGTGAAAGATTTTGTTAGTTAGAGATAACAATTGCCTTGTAATTCTGACTTGTGAATAGCACCTATTTCGGCGGTTAAGTCCAAAATGGAGAACAGCAAATAGGCAGGAATACTCAGGTGTGAATACAACATAAATGTAGGTCAGGAAGAGCTTGAAAAATCCTACCCAAGGCAAACTTGCAAATCGTATGAATGCTTGTGGAGAGGGCTAATTAGAAGCAGATGCTTAGTTCTTCGGAGTTACACTGGGACCGGTGGCTGGCCTTGGGAAGGCTGAAGTCAAAGCCTTCCTAAAAGCATATATATACACACTACATCGGCCGTATAACCATGCCATGTATTGCTAAGTTACAAACCTACAGGTGATGATGTTAATTAAACTGCTTCTGGAAAGAGTTACTGGGTGCTTCCTGTGTTCTGCATTTTTTTCATGTTGGCATCTGCTGAGAACGTGACAGCGACAAGGTCAGCAGTGAAGTCTTCACTGAGATGTTTGCATGTCTCATCGTAGTGTCTTCTGGTCTGTGAAAGAGGTTGAGCTTCACGAGAGAAATGGCAACTGATCAAGATTAGGTGCTCCTCCAAAAATTAGTAAGCAACAGTGGTACTGTTAATAGTCTTAGGGTCTCTCTATCAGTGGGAGGAACTGGTTTATGTTGGCAAAAAACATTAACTGTTATGAATGTGTGTCTAGACCTTTGCCTGAAAATGGTCTCTGGAAACCTGTGCTTCTGGACTGCAAGNTTTTTTTTTTTTTTTTTTTTTTTCTTTTCTTTCTTTCTTTGGGTGGCTCAGGAGACCTTCTTTTCGTAAATCCTGGGGGTTCTGTGGATGTCAAGGAAAGCACTGTCCTGAAAGACATAGGATTAGAGTCAGTGAGCTAAGTTCACATGACATGATAGCTCACTTAGAATAAGAATGGGTTTTTTATCTGTAAAATTTCAGAAGACATGAAATCTGTAGGTAAAGGGTACGTGTCCAGTGCACCATTTTCTATTTTTCCCAAGGTTTTTCTAGCATGTTTCTAGTGTGTTTATTAAGCTCTTCCAGAATACATTGTACTGACATTTTATACTGAAGAATAAATAAATCAAACCTCTTTAATGCAGCAGGCTCTCTTTAATGGTGAAGAGTAGGCTTGCAGCTATACCACTATCCTCTCCTGAGGTATTATCAGGAGGAATAAAACCTTTCAAGGGCTCTTGAACACAATGGCATTGAGCAATTGCTAGGTACACATTAGGAAATGTTTGTTTTTACAAAAATAAAAAATATCAAATTGTTTGACTTTCAAATAGACTGATCTTAGGTGTGCTTTTTCCCAGCCTTTGTGGATGAAAAATTTGGACTCAGCTGAAGCTATTGGAGTCAGGCTCCCATGTTGTGTATCTGAAGCAAATCTCATAAACTCTCGGCACCCAAAACAACTTCAGTTGGCATGATGACTGCGATCAATAAGTAATAATCAAAGCTCAGACTGGAGAACGGAAGGCTCTGTAAATGTTCCGGTACATCGTGCATCACCACGTTGATGTCAGAAAACAGCATCAGTGGAAGCGCTCAAAGTGGGACAATATTCTGCAGCACAAGTGTCAAAATTTAAGTTTCTGCAAAAAGATCGACATGATTTTCTATAAATTTTAACTTCTAATGTGACATGAATCATCGTATACTTGGGGTTTCACTGCAGAAGTGCTCAGCTGTTGCTGCAAGCCATTTAAATGTGTTTACTGCAGCTGATGGTCCCTGGCTTCCAAGCAGTTCAAAGTAACAAAAATGATTAAAGGCTTACAGAAAGTAATAATTTAAAAGACAAAAATGCTGGTATACTTTGAAAGCTTATAGGTAACTTTTGCCATAAGGAGTAGTGACGGATAAAGCCCCAGCGGTGGAAGAGTTGCAAATAATTAGATGTGTAGTGAGGGCTAATGGCAGGAGTTAAGCCCGCCTGGTTCAGTGTGATGCTCTGTCTGCGGGGGAAGTGTTTGACTTCAGATTCATAAACTGTAGCAGGTAATACAGCGTGCACGGAGAACCAAGGCTGATCTTAGGTTTGCGTTATTTTGCTTGGTTTTAACAGGGTTTTCTTCCTAGCAAAGTAACATGAAAGCGTGTTGACAGGCTAGCGTGTGTGAGCTTCACGGAGGGAGCTTTGTGTCCTGTTTAATTGACTGAGGGAGGCCACCCTATGAACTTGGAGACGTTCCTATAGTCATGTCCAGCATGGAAAAAGACACACTTAAGGGGATAGGAAATTGAGTCTAGAGGGGCTCTGATTACGGGATCACTGACAGAAACAGCAAGAGTGAAGGATAATGTATGAAGCAGATGGGAAACACTCCTAGACTTTTCTGAAGCAGATGGATAGGAAAAGCCTGAGCTAGCGGGATGGCATATCCCAAACATCAGTGCCTGTGCATGCTGCTGAGCAGTGGGACTCTTTCTTTGAGCAAGAGTGATTCACCTCTTGGTGCTGCTCGTACAAGCCTCAGTACCTCACGGTGGTGTGCGTCGCCATCCCCTGCGCTCGTAGGCTGCAAGTGCCGAGGGGCTCTCGGTGCGCAGGCTGCCACGCGAAGCTCATTTCTTAGCCTGCTCTTGAGGCTGCTGGAGTGCTGGCTGCTATTTCATGGGGGGGGGAAATGTTTTCTACTTCTTCGTTCCCCTGCTCCCTCTTTTCTTATAGTCGACACGAGGTTGAAGGAGAGATTACAAATGCATTAGAAGCGCGTTATCGTAAAACACTTTAATGCATCTTACGTGTTTTCCCAACAGGTGCAGATTTCCACATTGTTGTTATTTTTGTCATTACGTAGACAATGTTTAAAACAAGAATAGTTTTGAAAAGTCTTTTTATGGTATTACCAAAGTTTGTAACGTGAGCACAATAGCTTAGCCTGAAGTATTTTTAATTAGGGCTTTTTTTTAGCATTGTTACCCAGATAAACTGAACAAATAGAGAAAGGCTAATTGACTTACCTCGCTCAATTTATCAGCACGCTTTTGATAACATTTGACATCATTTTATTAAACATGATGGAGAAGGGAGAGTGGTGGAATATTTTGTTCTTCTGGTGTGTTATTTTTGGTAAGTGTCTAGGGTACATTTAGATAAACTACAGTGCGAAGTCTGAGCAAGAAAGACCTAAAGATCCAGTGAATTACTCCTATTTGCATTGAGAAATTAACTGTAATTAGCATTCAAGTTTTAATGATATCGTATTTGTGAAGCTGATAAGGCCTCTGGGAGTGCGGTTGCAAGAAACTTCTATTGTTTACTCTATGCAAATCTAGCCACTTAGCTTTAATTAGAGGTTGAAACCTGGAGCAGTTATCAGCAGTTGCTTTAGTATTAATGAGCTTGCCAGAGCTGTCCATCATGGTGTTTTATATGATTGAGAATTATAATATTGAATCCCAGTTGGTTCACTGCTCAAAGAACTCGCAGCCTTCGTCAAGCACAAGCCTTTCATTCAGTATGCCATACATTTCATTAGTTCCAGTCATCGGAAAGACTGAAGTCCTTATAAATTTGTATAGCTGCTATTTTCTGCATGATGGTTTGAGAATATATACAAGAAAATCTTTTAGGGCATGCGTTGCCAATAAATTTTGAGAAGACATGAGAGAATTTCTTTTAAGGCATACGTTGCCAATATTTTTTTAAAATATAAATGGTTCTAAGAGCAGTTATATGCTCGCAATAGAAAATTTAGTTGCTTGACATCCGAATAATACAGTTTACGATAACTGTGGACTGATGCGTTTCCTCGCAAAATTAGCTGATGTTTGCTTTTAGGCGATGGTGTTGGATACTTCCTTTTGTGTTCTGGTGTTAGTAGAGGGCAACAAGAGAGATGTAAGAGAAAGAGAGAAAAAAGCTTATAGTGCTTAGCTCCTTAAATGTTTTTTATTTCACTCTCAATGGAAGCACTAACTGTTAGTGACTTCTGTTGCTGCTCTTTACTGGTTTGGTTGGTTGTGGTGGGTTTTTTGTTGTTTGTTTGGGGTTTTTTTTGAAAAAACAGCTTTTGTGTCAAAGAAGTAAAAAGTTTCCACAGAAGATTTATATAGAGGGGAAAAAAAAAAATAGAAAATGACACTTGAAGTTAGTACTTTCAGTAAACGCTGTTGAAAGTTTTCTATTTTTGGCCTATTTCTTTGTGAAACAATTCTTCCTTCCGCAAGTCTGAGCAATTAGAATAGGTACTTTATAAAGATCTATTAAAAATTTTATGGATAATGGGTGCTTTGTATTTGGAATTTTTTATTGTAGTTCAATAGACGGCAAAAGGTAATTGTGAACTTTCTTGTGCTCTGGCAGGTGAGGCTGAAATGAAACCACCAATAATTTTTTTTTTTTTAGCATCTCTCGGTATTCCTTAGGATGTAAAAAGCTTTACCGTATTGAATGACAATGCAATGCCATTTAAACTGGGGCATGAAATGCCATTTTAGTGGCACATATATTTAAATACTAGAGGTTGTAGTTTTTTTAACAGAGGTGAGAGACTGGAAGTATTTACAGAACATTATTTTATGAGGTGCTATTGAACAGCCCCAAGTTTGAAAGTGGAGGGTGGGGCAAGCTCTGGGAATAGCTTAGGGCAGGAGAGGAAGCATCTTTTGGGGGGGTCCTGCCCTGCCATCGGGACGTGCATTTGGTTTCTTGTGTGGATGGGGGCTGCTGCCCTCGCTGCGGGGTGGATTTTTCCTTCTGCCGTGGGTTCGGGTTGCCTCCTGTCCCCGTGCTGCTCCAGACCAGCTGCTACTCGCAAGGTGAAGCCTGGTTACGTGTTGGAAGGATCATATTGAAAAAGAAATCCTTGTTTCTCGGGGGGAAGGGCAACTATAGAAAGTTTTAAAAGGCTAAATTACAATGCATGTTCTAGATCAGTATCTTTGACAGCTAAATACTGCGGGGAAAATAACACGCTGAATCTCAGTTGTTTGCAATTCAAAGTAAGCCAGCTAGAGCTAGATGGAGCAGAATTATGAATCTGATACAGAGATGCTAGTACCAATTTATTCCTCCAGGAAAACACAGCTTCTAAGCCGTGTGCTTTTTGGTGAAACCATGCTTTTTAACTTATTTTCGAGGTGAACAGCGTTGAGGTTAAGGGACTAACGCTGTATCGCATAGGCAGTGAATTGTTCTCATTATATTGGTTTGTTACGCAGCCGTGTTGTATAGGGAATGCACTATATAGCGATATTCTTAGCTATTTCGTCTTTGGGAAAAGGCTAGTTAGGGATCATCAAATAAGTAATCCAGCTGGCTGATTAGAAGCCATTAATTACAAACTAGCTCTCAAATCATCACCCTTCCACTTCTGGCCTGTGAGTCACTGCTCAGATCGTCCATAGCGGGGCCAACTTTGGCGTAATCGTATGTAATAGTGATCTATAATTCACAGAGTGCCTGGGAGTTTGATTTAAGCAACAGACCACACAGACTACTAAAGGATAAAAGACAGCACATAAGTTATTCACCTTAATGAGGCTTGTTTGAGCTGTGCTTTGCCAGTTTATTATTAAACAGTGAAAATGGGATCCATTCTGCCCCTCTACCCTCTGGCGTAAGAGGAAATTAAAAAAATTGCTGCATATATCATTTCCTTATTGATACTTTCCCTGCTATTAACTTTATAATAATACCATATGCATTTTTCAGTACCAAAATTACATACAGCATTCATTCTTCAAAGGTTTGTTTTCCCCATGTTTTTCAGCAAGGAAACTGTGATTTAGTCTCGCCCTAATTCTCTCTGAAGGTTATATGTGGTTACACGAAAAGGAGAAACTGGTTTTGTTGTCGTTTTAAATGCTGCTAAGCTTTTTAAGTATTTTTGGCATGTAGACCATTTACAATTATTATATATTAATTTTTTTGTATAGCAGAGCTTACAGTAATACTTATTTAACATTCGTTATCTTTATTTATGGCTCCTATTAGTTATTATATTCATAAAGATAAAAGTCCCATAACTTAGCAGTGAATCAGAACCATGTTAAGCCATATTTACTTACCCAGTCAGGCACTGTTTCTGTTGTCTAGGGCTCTTGTTCGTGTCCCATTACTCTCTTATGTTTGTAGCCATTCATCAGCAACAGCTTTGTTAAAATTTTGCAAATAGGTGACGCGTTTAACGTTTCTTAAAGCCTTCCAGCAGCGGTATGTTTTGTTGGTGTGTTGTTTCATTGTTGTGTTTCAGCCACTGCACTTGCACTCTTGAAGTCTTCGTGGCAGGAACCCGGAGAGGGGAGGTTTGGGTATTTTTTTATTATATTTTATCTTATTTGGAAATTGGAAATAGGCTTAACATTAACATTTCTCTTAAGAAAGATTTTGCCCACTCTCTGATCAGACGTGAACCATATCAAACAATCATCGCTCTGCACAGAATAAACTTTGGAAGCAGGGATTGTATTTGCTACGGTGCCACAGGCGTTTCAGAAGATCCAGTGTTATTTGTTCTAGATAGAACTCTTTGCGTTTGCTTACATCAAATCTCTTTTGCACTCGCCTAAGTGGTAGCTCTGATAAGTTCCCCAGTAAACAACCCAAGGTCATTGCAATTCATTCCTACAAGTCACTTCTCACTGTGGAGCAATCACTTGAAGGCACATGTTTGTTATTTAGTAAAGAGCAAAAGAGAGATGGGACCGTGCGGCTGCTTTAGAGCGGCTTTCATCTTCTCTTTCCTAACAACAGTGCACAATGGTAATTACAGTTCCTTTTAAAACATATTAGAGAGGTAGGATAATAAGTGAAAAGGGAATTTTCAGTCATTTTCAGTGTCGATGAATGCGTTATTAACTCCCAGTGGTTTTGCAGATGCTATTTCTGCCAGATGAGCCTGAATGAGTGGCGCTTGCCAGATCAGCTATTTAAGGAACTCTGTTTTCTGCACTCAGGAACGGATGGTTCCAGTCAAGTCTAGTTGTAAATCCGAATCTGGGAGACGGGGTGTCTGTTTGGGCTGCCAGGATATTATGTTACCCCAGCTCTGATTCTTTTGTCTAGAGCAAGACCAAACACCCTGCGAGAAAATTCCCTTTTTGATTAACGCAGCCTTGGCTGGCTGGCTTATTTCTGCGTCATGGCAGGGCAATTAGCTTTGCAGATGTATCTGGGTGAGGCAGTGAAGCTGAGGAAGGCTGCTGAGAGGCAGCCCCTTCCCAGACAAAGTGGACCACCCTGTATGGATGTTGGAGCACTAACAAGTGCAAGGAAGTCGCGTGGTTTGTCTTTGTGCGACTGACTGGGGTACCTTCGGGTCTCCTTTATGTTTTGCAGTGTGTGACATTTGAATAAAGAGCTTGCATGTGACTGTGACTCCCTCAACATCAAAATATTTAAATATACCAGTCACTGGGCAACTGGTACGTTATTTTGAAAAAAAAAAAAAAATTGGGGCTTTTCTAATTAAAAAAAAAAAAAGTGTTAAAAATTGTCCCTAACCCATAGGTCTGCATTGGTTTTGTCTGAAATGATTTTGACTTTTTAGACCAATTCCACATTTAGTAAAGGCTCTAATGGAATTCCTGAGCTCATAAATAGTAACACAGCTAAGCCATCAGTTTTAATAATCCATTGGCAGTATTGCTTACCAAGAAAATGTGTGCATTTCAAAATGACTTCAGCAGAAAGCTAATCAAGCTTAGTCACACTCTTTGAATGACTAACTTCTGCCTAGCAATTTTGCTTGATTTCTCCATACGCTTTAAGAAATGCAGTTTTGTGGTTTCATGGAAGATTATCTAAACTAATAGCTTTTCAGAAGAACTCTGCTGTTAAAGAATGTGAGAGGATTTCCATGATCTTTTTTTATTTTATTTTTTTTTTCCTGGACAATATTGCAGGACTAAACCTGTCTTTCTCTTACTTCGTTCGGTCTTCACAGTTGTAGCTCCTAATATGCTTTAGTTAGCATTCTCGATATGTCTGTTTGGATGTGGTGAAGGGAAAAAAATGACAGCCAGTCAAAATGTTCATGTGATGCTGCAGAGGCTTTGTTCTTCTTACATTAAAAAGTTGCATCTCAGCTTTGTAATTTGCAATTTGCATGCCGTAAAATAGGAAGCAAGAAAATAATTTCTTGATCAAGCAAATAATGCAACAGCACCTGTAGCAACAGGATGACTGCAAGCTGTTTCCCATCTTATCTTTAAAATGCTGACTTTCAGAGATGCAGCAAAGCCTCAGTTCCTAAGAGGTTTGGGTGTTTTTTATCAGATCGGTTGTTTATGTGAGTGTTTCTAAGAGGACTTCCTTGGTTCCAAGCATTTTCTTGTATATCCTGATGTAAAATATTTGGGAGACAGGTAAATGTAAGGAAAATTCACTTAGTATTACAATTAAGACAAATAATTGCCCTAATAATTAAATATTTTTACACAGTCAAAATAGTACTAAAGATATAGAGTAGATGTTTTCTGAAAGGAAGGCTTTGTTTGATCAAATTTCTCTTGTGAAGATAGTGCTCCTATTTAGGATTCAGTTGCAGAATTATTTCTACTTGAAAGAACAATCAAAAATGTTTTCACGGGAATTAGAGTTGGACTTCATGCTCTTTTCTTGCGCACTAAGGAATTTAAATGGAGTTTAAATCCTTCCTCCTCCATTTTTTAAATTTTCTTTTCCTGGCTATCTTTCACTTTGATTTAGTGTCTCACTTATAATGTTGTTATTTCACTTTATTTCTTTTTTTGCCCCTCAGTCTATCTGAGGTCTAGAATCCACAGAAGTGATCCAAGGGTTTTACAGNGTTCTCTTGGGCGCCTAATGTCAGAATTGAAGCCACTAAGCTGGTAGTGACATACCGTTGTCAGTTGTGCACTGTGGAGTGAGTTATTTTACTACAGGTTTAGTTGCTTGTCCTCTGTAACAGTTGTGTTTTGAATTTTTATATAGGTAGAAGAGTGTCATGCCCCCCCCCCCCTTTTTTTTTTTTTTGTAGGTAGTTCATGAGCTATTCCTCCAGGGTGACCACAGTGGTGCTCAGAAACNGAAAAAAAAAAAAAAAAAGTTTTACAGCTACCACAGTAAGACCTCAGCATATCTGATGTGTAGTTGGCTTCTGATTTGAGTAGGTAGCAAGAACATTTACAAAGAAGCATACATGTGCTCGCTGCAGTTCTCTTGGGCGCCTAATGTCAGAATTGAAGCCACTAAGCTGGTAGTGACATACCGTTGTCAGTTGTGCACTGTGGAGTGAGTTATTTTACTACAGGTTTAGTTGCTTGTCCTCTGTAACAGTTGTGTTTTGAATTTTTATATAGGTAGAAGAGTGTCATNCCCCCCCCCCTTTTTTTTTTTTTTGTAGGTAGTTCATGAGCTATTCCTCCAGGGTGACCACAGTGGTGCTCAGAAACAGTGATGTTCTCTGGATCTTGACTTGGAGGTGTGAAATTCTGCAATCCGTACTTGGATCAGGAGACTAGCACTAAAATATTACACGTTCTCCTTGAGACGTTCTTAGGTATCACGTTATTGCGTAGCATGGGATGGATGAATTTTGTGAGATGGACTTGAAGTTGCCTGTTGGCTGTATGTCGTTACTATTAACTAAACAAATGTCAACACTGGGGTAGAAGCCCATTTCATTAATGGGATTTTGCTGTTGACTAAAGTGGGTTTTGATTTCAGTCCATATTAAGCTAAAAGTCCTTTTAAAGAGATCTGCAACTGTCCTTTTTCTATATTCCTTATTTTGGTCACAATAAGCACAGTGTTAGAGAGGGTGTTGAGGCACCTTGAAGCTTTACACGCTGTATTTTGCTTCCTTTAGACCTGCAATGGCAATATGCAATACTAAACCTTTCCAAACTCATATCAGTTTTTGTTGAGCCATCTGGCTCATTCGGTAAATAAAATATGTAACCATCAGGAAGGCATTTATAGCCTATTTAGTGTTGATGCTATTAAATTGAAATTCTTGTAAAATTAATAATGTTTTAATTCATAGTCCCGTTATCAAATTGTGCTGTTCTTGTATCAGGGGTGACAGAAAGGTGTTACTGAGTCAGATCAGAGATCGAGCTAACTTGCAATGTCTGCTCTTGAGGAGTGGCCAAGAGCAAATACTTGGGGAAAAGTACAAGCGAAGGAGAAGCATGCAGCAGTATGAAAATTTTGATCCTTGTTAGCTTTTCTTAATCTCTGCTAAGCACTGAGCTGATGTTTTTGCAGAACTACGTATAACTCCAAGCTCTTGTTTCTGAGTTCTAATAGCTAAATTACAGCTTATCATTGTGTAAGTAAAGGCAGGAATGTTTTTTCAATGTGTGTAAATTTACATTTGTCAACACAGTATTTCATCTGCCATGTCATCACCTAAGCAGTCAATTATTGTGGCATCTTTCCACAGCTGTTTGCAGTGGGATTTGTTTTTCAGCTGTCTTGAACAGCTTTGCCCAGGCGCAGGTCCCTGCCAAAGGACAGGGTTGTTGGTGGGAGTATAGGTTCTTTCTTGGTGGCTGCTGGTGGTCTGTGCTGAGCCTTAGAGGAATGAGGTGGTGATGGTGGTGGGACTGTCCCGAGATGTTAGTTTTTAAGGGTTGTAATCCTCAGAATATTTCAGTAAGGCACTGTTAGAAATGCTTTTGAGCTTTGTTTGAGCTTCCTTTGCTTTGCTTTCATTTCTTGGCTTAAGTTTTTGAAGTAGTTCATCAGAGCTTTCTTATGGTGTTAGAGGTGGCTCACTGGCTTTCCAAAGTCCTCATCATTGGACATGCCCATCTGCGTTGGCTGCTGGCTTAGTCTCGTTTCACTTTTGTAGGAAATGTGTTTAGGATCAGAAACACTGCACCCTTGCAGATGTTGGGGCTGTTTTTGTGGGGGTTAAGGCTTCTGATATCAGATGCTCCTTTTGACAGGTCATAGTCCAAATCTGCCAGATCTTAAAATTTAACGCTTCTTCCAGAAATTGTACTCCCAGCTGCACTGCTGCTGGCTCTGAAAGATCAGCGTGCCTCTTCTGCTCTTATTAGTGTTTGTGCTGCTGCTGTTGTCCGTGCTTTCTTTGGAAGTGATCTCTTCTCGTTGGACTGTGGAAGATGTTTCTTAGCACATCCTTCTTCCATGGCACCGGCTGAAGGTATCTTTGGTGAGCCGCTCATAGCGAACAGGCGGCGAATTTTGGTAGGAGGAAACTAAACTGCTGTCAGCTTTTTTTAGATAGAGACCTGTGAGAGACATTGGGGTGCTTGGCTCCCAGCGGGGAGCGCCAGTCAACAAATGAGTGCTGGTGTGAAGATAATGAAGGAGTTTTGCTTAACATTTACTTCTTTGTCTTTCATTAGTGTCTTAAGAACATTACTGTCAAAAGATTAGTTGTCTCCTGAGAAGAAATGCCCCACATTTGTGGTGGTGTATTCTTGGGAAAAAATAGAACTACATGCCTTAGGCAGCCTTGTTAATTTGGGGTTGGGGTTTTTGGGGGTGGAGGGGGCAGTGCGGGGAGGAGACTGTTGGTTTTGGGTAGTTTGGGGTTTTTTTTTAAATTAATTTTAGATATGACACGTTAGATGGACTAGATGTTTTGTGTAAATCTTCTGCCCAGATACGGCTATGTTTTGATCAATGTGTGCCTGGGCAGAAGCAGCACTTCTTTACTTCCTTAGAGAAAATTTGTTTAGTCTGATGGGGATTGTCAGGAGTATTTGTATTTTTAATTATTTTATTATGTGCCTTCCAAATAAACTTTCCCCTGAAGGAGAGGGGTTTAAGAAAGCATACGAATGGTGACAGGACATAAAGTACAAACCAGTAAGAAAGGATGGGACGGAGACATGGGACTATGTCTAACTGATGATGTCTTGCTCTTAAACAACTAACTTTAAATAAAAACAAAGCCCTGTCCTCCCTCTTCCCAGGCTAAGTGATGCTTCAAAACACTGTCAAGGTGTCACATGAGATGTTTGCATGTTCATAAGTTGTTTAAAGAAATACAAAGAAAGGTTTAACAGCGGATTTATTTGGAAGAAAAAACTTAATGAGTGCTTTAGTCATTTAAGTGACTACCGTGGGACAGCTTATTGTCTTAATAATTATTACACTTTATTTTCTTTGACGATTTATCTTTTGCCAGAGAACACAATTTAAATGTCAGTTTTAAATAATAGTTTTAATAATTCTCCTCTTTTTATTCCTGTTAGTAGGAACTTTTAATAATGATTTTTAAATCATTAGCAGTTACATTTATTGATAATTAAATGCAAATTTCATAATCTTACCACTTTTAATTTGTCCTGGAATGATGTGAGAGAATTAGGAGGTTGGTGTAATGCTCATAGTCGAGGACACACTGTTTTAAATCTGTCTGTATCTTAGAAATCTTGCAAAACTGGTGATTGGGCAGCTTTCAAAGATGCATATAAATCCTTGCTCACTGTCGGGAAGTGATAGACAGAAGGTTTTGAAGTAGAAACAGGTTGTGACAAAGCAGTTGGCAGGAATATTGGATTTTGGAAGATTCATTAAAATCTCAAAATCTGATCTCACAGGCAGGGAAAAGCTGTTCTTTATTTCTGAATGATTTTTGAAGGACCACAGAAAGATGCAGCAGTTTAACTGCCTTATTAATCACCCTTTGCTGCTGCTTTACCCGTTGGAACTAGGATAGTCAGAGGTGTCTTGCTGGTTTTGCACTACAGGTTCCCATTTCACTGGACTTGAGTGTTAACAGTTAACATTTTGGACCGGCTGAAAGCTTTGGGAGTTTTAACTGCATCGTGATTCCAGTGATGGATAGATTTGCAATTCTGTGTTGAAAGATTTGAGAGGGGGTAGGTTTATGCAAGCCTCATTATTTTTTAAAATCAACTATTTCGAGTTCTAATTCAGTTTTTGGAAGGAAAAAATGGTGATTGAAAATGTCATGCTAGTCCATTGAGGTCTCTTACTGAAAAAATATGGAGAATGAAAGTGGCTGTCAAGCAGAGTAAGAAAGACATAATGAAAATGCTACATAGTGCTGTTTCATGAGTAAGCATCACAGAAAAAATAATCTTCTCTACTAATAAAGAGGAGGCCCATATGGATGTGTTTCTCCGTCTCATTCAAATGTGAAAGAGAAACAGCAGTCTATCCCATTTCGGCTCAGAAATGTCATAGGGTTTATTGCTCGTGCCATTTTGAGACAAACATTGCAAATACAACTTCAGAGATTTCTAATTCCTCAGCCTCCAAGAGAGACCCCCATCCCTGATTCATTCTCAGAGCTCCCATCTAAACGTCAAATCCGATGTACGTGTTGTCCCTTATTTAATATTAAGAAAATTCAAGGTTTATTGAAATCATTGGCAAGAAGGCAGTTTAGTCATGCAAATTTATTTCCGAACTGTCCTGTGGCACTGAGTTCCATGGTTCAATCTTACGTTATTGATGAGTGTTTGTGGCAATATGAAAAAAAGGAAAATAAAGTTAACAGTTTGCTTTTTGCTGTATATTAACCACCATCTTGTACTTCAGTCTTCCTTGTTATGCATCTTCCTTCCGACATATGAGACACGGAATATTTAAATCAGTTTAAAATGAGCCAGCTGGGACACCAAAAGCAGTGCAGAAGTGCCGTCTGGGCATTGGCACAGGCTGACGGGCTCTGCTTCATCACACGTAACCCTGTGCGATGTAGATGCAGCCTGAGGTAAATGATTCCAATCTTTCCAGTTGCTTTTCATGAGGGCTTTTCTAGGCAGTTCAGGAGTGTTTGAACCCTCTCTAATTCTACAAAATACTTTGGGTGGTGCTTGGTGTGCTCGTAACCTCTCCGATCATCCATGCTGACACCTGTCTGCTGCACGCCCCAGCGTTTCCAGTGTCTTGGGCTTTCCTTACGGCAGTGATCCTAGTTAACATTTTTGCAATATCAAAATACATAGGAACTGTTATGAAATATTTGTTATCTTTAACTCTGGGTTAACTTGATTTTATTAATGTCAGTCCATGAACTTTAGTTGAATGCTTAATGTGGTCTAATATCCACAGATAGTTTATTCCTCTACTTTCTCACCCTTCCTTAAGGCTAAATGTGCTTTCTTTTCTTTTCTACTGTGTCCAAAGAATTGTTTGGAAAAGCTGATGCTCTCCTGTGCTCCGAGGCCAGCGTGCACTCACACGTGCACAAAAATCTGCAGGGTAGGACTGGAAACAAAGGGAAGATCTTTATCAAGTTAGGGTTTTTAAAGATTTAGAGAAATTTGAAATCTAGAGGAAACCTTTGTCGTGATTTGCTGTATTTCTAGAACGGGAGTTTCCCAATGAGCAATAGGTGAAACTATGATTTAAGTAAGGACAGAATTGCCAAAGCAAAACTCTTTCAAAAATACTGTCCCTCTTGGTTTGTAGAGTAGTAGCAAATGTTGGTGAGCTCCCTTGTGCTTTAAAAATCATAGCACTCATTAATTTTCTATTTAGACATGTATTTAAATGTTCTTAATGTACTGGTCATGTTTTGTACGGGGGGGAAAAGGTGCAGCAAGAGTAAGCAAGTAGATGGTCCACCAACCTCCTTCTTTTGCATGTAGGCATTACAAAATATTGACTGCTACTCAGAAAATACCATGTTATTTTAGAAGTGTGGTATTACAGTAAAATTATCAGAGAGCATTTTGGGTGGAGAGGCTGGAGAATATTCGTCTCAAGAGTTGTTTCAATATTCTAACTCCTTTGGAAGCGAGGAAAATGAGGTTATTTCAAATGCTGTAAGGCATATTGCACGACCAAACATATTTTATGGATCTTTCTATTCAGAACCTTTCAAAAATGTAAAAGAACAATGTAAAATGTTAATACATAGGCTGAAGGATTGTTTGTTTGAAGCTGCGGTGCTCTGTACGAATAGATAGTTTGGAAGAATTACACTTTTAATTATGATTTGTGGCCACTTAACAGTATGAGAAACATAAGAGTTGCATCGGCATGATGTTATTGATGATACACATTAGAAGGAATAGATCATTCTCTTCATTAGTTATAGCAACACTGCACAGCTTAAGATGACAGAGCAGGACAGAATGACTGGTTGCTGTAACACGGGAGGAGTTCTGAAGAAGCTGGGGTAGTTCATAGGAATTGCAGAGGCGATTCTTTCTGGGAGCGGGCCAAACTGCAAAAGTTTCCGTATCTGTTACGGCTTTTCTCCTTTCTTTCTCCAACCATTTTTGGGCCTGTTATAGTATCTTTTGTCTCCTCTGAGCAGCTGATGACTGTTATTAGGTTTACCACATAGACTAGCTGTCCTGAAGCTGGGAGCCAGGAGGAATATTCTTGTTATCTCCCAGTTTCATTTTGGATTTTCGCAAAGGCAAATATCCTAGGCAACCTGCAGGAAGAAAACCAGTGAGAGCTGAAAAAAGCCTTCTTTATAAATACCGCACAATTTAGGTTGTGTTTTCCATGCCGATGTCAGACATCGATGGGGCAAGAGTAGCCGGATCCTGAGGCTGAGGTACTGGCAAGTCTCCTTGTCGTGCCCCAAACCCTTGCTCAAAGCCTTGCTTGAACCAAATTAAGGGAAGGGTTGCAGTGCTTTTGGGAAGTGAATGATGGTTCAGACTCTTGGGAAGCTCCTGCTAACATTTTGTTTTCATTTATTCATAAATAAATTCTTAAATTTGTAGTGTTTTGTTGTAGGCATAACTGGTAACTGTTCCACGGTGACATGTTCAGACACGAACAGTCAGATCACTGTTGTGTGTCTGCTTTTCAGCACAGTTGATGCATCTGAACATACAATGGATAAATTCTTACTAGGCAGGTATGTTCATTTCTCCTCTGTCTTTTGGAGGGGGTGAAGAGGAAGAGAGGAAGCTCCTTGCTATGTAATGACTATAAATACAAACATAATAAGCAAAATAAAGTGATTAGAGACATAAAATTACACATTATTCACCGCTAATCTAGAAAACATGAATGTCTGCATTGTGGAAGTTCCTCCTCTTGATGGGTTTAAAAAAAAAACAACTACACAAAACATGTGTGGGATCAAGGTGAAATGTAGATTACTTGTTTTCTCTCCATGTTCCTAGTGACATTTTTTTTTTTCCCGTGTTAAGTTGGGCACTGCATGATTTTCAGTCAGTGACCTCTTGCCTGCGTATAAGGAGCGGGGAAAATGAAGCTGGAGGTACAAGGTAGCAAAACCAACCTTTGGTTATCATATCACACCTACCTGTGCCAGTATACCACTCTTTCCTTGAGAACAATCGCTTGGTTTAATTTGTCACTGTTGTTCTTAAGAGTTTGGTACATTCTTCATGAATAGTTTCAAAAAGCTTACTGAAATCAAAATAACACTGGAAAACTTAATTACTTATTGCTGAAGGATAGTTTCCAGAAAAATGTCATTTTTCAATTCCCAGCTGTTTCGGTACTGAAGTAGTTGAACAAAATGATTTTTTTAATTATATTTTTATGAAAAATGTGTTTTGACTGTTCATGCAAAAATAGTTGAATCAATTTCTTCAAAGTACCTAGAAAAATTCAGCCTAGGACAGAGCCTGATAGGTGGAAATTTCAGACCATATTGAAACTATAATAGTCTTAAATAGAAATGCTGGGTTTTTTAGACCGTCTTAAAGCTATTGCTCTGTATGCTCCTCCATCTATTATAAAAAGTCTGAGAGAATTTGGTGTAATATTAATCTGTAAAGATCCATTTAGCAAGAGCGTAGGTCTGTGAAGGGATTGTATTAAGCTAAATAACTTGCTGAATCAGGGACTCAAACATTAAGTAAAACTAACTCTTTTAACTTAAATGAATGTGTAAAAATGAATAAGGGCAGTAGATGATGTAGGGTAAACTTTTAAACTCAAATTTTTAATCCTTTTTGCCCTTTTCCCTTTCTGCCTGTTGCAGGCTGATCCAGTAGTTCTGTGGGTCATACAGATTCTGTTTGTTCAACTCGTCTGATTTTTTTACAGCCATTTTTGTAGCTGATAGTTTCTTACTGTCACTAATATGATTTCTGTATCCTGTAATGAGCGGGTTTGACAATATGAATGGATCCTTCCTCTCAAAAGCTGAAACTTCATTGGTGCACATACATTTTACACCCTAAATCTCTTCAATCACTAGAAAAACAAAATACTCCCTTTTTTTACTCCAGTCTGCAGGAGAGGTTCCCACTCCTGGGCTGTTTGTGTTTAGCAACAGGAGCCTACACCACTTATCCCCACGTTTACAGATACACCCACTTCAGCGAGTAATTCAGCCCTAATAGACTTGGCCACTCCCTGACATGTAATTAGCAAAGGACCAGTAGCTTGAGCAGTAGGTTGTGGTGTTAACAACCTACTGACATCCATGAAGTAGGTTGAATCTCAGAAATAATTTCTTGGGGGATCTGCAGTCACGGGTAATTGCTCTGTCAGTTATGGTTGGACCATTTCTCTGCGCAACTGCAAGAAGCTTTTCTTTAGAAGTGAGGTTGATGTTCTGGTGGAGACACATACTTGTAGTACAAGAGCTGCAGGCTCCAGCACTGCTACCTGGTGGATTGTAATACCGGTATGTTTATGAAATGCATCACACTATCCACATGGTTTCAATGCTGAACCATTACCTCACTGTAAATGTTACTGTAAAATCCATTTGAAATGAGCAAGGGCTTTTTTTAGTCAACCAGCACGTTATTTGTATTTGTAGACTTCTACTCACAAAGGCACATTGCAGAGTCTCAACAGAAGATACCAATTTTATGGACTACCAGTATCAAAAATGCATTGCAGCTCTTCAGAACAGCATTACCTTGCTGGTACTTCACTAAACCAGTCTCGGCATAACTTGCAGATGTCTTGGGATTGACGTTTAAGGCAGTCTTCCAGCCCATACCGTTTAACATCTTTTCTGTCATACTCTAACTTCTTCCTAATCTTACTTCTCTCTTCAACAACCTTCAACACTGTAATGCCTGAGAGGTTTTAAAAATTATTTTTATTACTAAAGCACAACCAGGCTGTCATAGCTCAGTTGTCCCTCACTCTAGATTCAGTACTGAGATAGGACTTGCCTTAACCACATAAAACTTGATGTCCTTCCATCCCCGATGCTAATGCTGATGTGTTTGCGTGCTTCAGAGGCAGTTCTAGTATTGAGCTACTGAAAAGGAGGCAAAAGCCTTTGCTAATTATTTGAGGGATCAAGTTGAGGGTATTGATGCTTCTTTACTTTTTATTCTTAGAGGAGCCAGGGGCATTTTCTTCAACCTGATGCTATTTAATGTATAGATAACTGGGCAGCTGATCTCTGACAAACTCCTGCTAACAAATCTATTAGCAGTTTGTCTAAGCCTCTTTGCCAACAATTTCTAGCTTTAAGGTTGGGATATTATTTCTTTTTTCCCTAATTTGAAGATTGGTTAATTAAAACACTTAGATAACGAAATGTTGTTAATAATGGAACTGCTTGAAAGACCAGTTTTGCGAAGAATTTCTAGGTCTGTTTGGAATGAAATAAAAATTGTTTTATGACTAAACAAACCTTTCTCCCCAAACAAAGCAAGTGTAGGAACCCTGCTTTACGCTAAGCAAGAGCCTCACAGATAAGATCGTCTCCTGAGCTGTGATAAATGCATGCTTCCCTGGCGCTGCAGCTTTTCTCTAAACCTCAGGTGGTTTTGTCAGCCTCTTCCTCAGCTTCTCCTGATGTCTTTTCCATTTGGTATGGATACGGAGATAGAGACTGATGCTAAAGATTAGGGATTTTTTCATCATGTGGGAGACCCAGGTTCCATGTAACAGTCTGTCCAGTTCTCTCTGAGCAAACAAATATTAAGTCGTCTAAACGAACTGGAGCAGCTTCAACGGCACAGACTGAGAGACCCCAGCTCCTCAATCTGCTAGGTAGGGAAGTGCTCCTGAAATATGTGGAAAAAGGAATTCAACTTAACTGCTTTCATCACCTTATACCATATGTGCTCTTCTGTCATACTGAAGGAACATTTACAAAGAGAATACGCAAGAAGCTGTTGGTTCTCACCAGGTTTTAGAAGACCCTTCCTTCACGTTATTTGGTTTGTATATGTAACATTTGTAGTCAATCATAGCAGAAAGCTTTATCTTCTGTGTGACAGAAGAGGAAGAAACACGTATGAGTTGGAAAGAGATGTCAAACGGGCCACCTCTGAAATCGGTCTGCTTCAGTAAACCACCTTATTGATCTGCTGTATGCTGTCGTTACGGCTACATCTATGGCTGGAAAAAAGGTCTATTTTTTGGCAAAGTTGGATATAATATGATTGCTTGTTCCATGACAGCTTCTCTTTCTTTAGTCTCCAGAGTTCAATACAGTGCCAGTCAAGCATGCATAAGTTTGGGGTTTTTTTTCATTAGATGTTGAGTTGCTTTTTAATCTGGGTTTAATTGAAGACTATCACATATTAATGTCGCTGTTTTATTCTCTCACTGGAAGTTAGTTTTAAGATGCTCAAATGGAGTATTCACTGTCTCTGGTACTTGTTTAGAGTTTTCCTTTGGGGTGAAAAAGCAAGCTTTGTAAGAAGACAGACTGTTTCATATAGTGAATCAAATCAGTCTCTAAGGAATGTTAATGAGTCTAATTACTAAAAATTATGTGATGCTTGATTGTTTTACTAATTCGGGAGGAGTTGGTGTTTTATCTTGACTGCAGTAAGCAGTTTTGATGACACTTAAGAAAACCTTTTCTTCAGGGAAAGAATGAATCCAGTTTTTGTTTATCCTTTCATTTGCTTTTGGTTCTGGGCAAATATTTTTTCAGATTATTGTCAAACAGTTATGGTAGGATTCTGTTTTGGTTATCACAGAATATTAATTTGCTAAAATATTATTGTACACAAGTGAAGATTAGATAGGTTTGGGTAAAGGGCAGATGTCTTTTAGTGATGTGTGGCATTTTTTTGTTGTTGTTTTTATAATATACCCTAGAACGTTTGTTCTGATCTTTTCAAATCATATGGAGAAAATAGTGAATCTAGGCTAGAGACAAGCAAATAGTTACTACCTTCATTTGAGGCATGAAACCTTTGTTTTGGAGCAAAGACTTTGTTAGGCTGAAGTGCCGTAGTTTGAATTTAGAATGATGGAAGCAGTGAAGTCAAGGATAAACTAAAACAAGCACGTTTATTCCCTCCGCTTTTGACTTAACTCACATAATAGACATCCAAGATGGTGATTCACAAACTTTTTTGGAGGAAATGGCTACTTTCAGGGTCTCGGCGTTTGAGGAAAACCATCATTGTTCTTCATCGTCGAATGTTTTAGAGCTGAGATGTGGCAGTTTCGCTGGTTAGTGGGATTTGCTGGAGCAGCCTCAAGCTACTGACTGTGCCTCGCCGACCATCAGCTGGGAAGCACTGCCCCAGCACGTGAGCAGCTCTGGGGACAGAGGGAGGTCTTGCGTGGTTTCCTTCAAAAATGAAGATATAGCTCAGATAGCGTATGTTCAAGTACTTCTCTCTGCCAGTGCCTCCGTCTTTTCAGATCCTCAATTTCACTGGGTTTCTTTGATCCACTCTTTTTATTTGTGAAATTACTTACTGTATCTCAGATGGAATTACTGATTATACTTTTTTTTTAATTTCTCTTTGTATTTTATGCCCAAAGAAATAATGATTCCAATAGCTAGGAAATGTTTAACAATTGCACGCCTGCAGTTAGCCTTTGACAAATGATATGTAACTTTATTTTTTCCTCTCGCTTGATTGTGCTTGGGCTGGCTGTTTCATTTGATGTTACTCTGCTTGCAGAGGCAACTTTGCTGATGTTGCTGCACCTATTTCTAAAGGCCAAACATCTTTTTTCTTTGTCTTCGCTTACTGTATATCTTAGCTCTGACCTTAACACCGTGAATCAGATGCATAATTGTATCTCATTACTTAAATCACCAATCTCTGTTAACTACAAAGGCTTTTTTTGCCATGACAAGACCTTTTATTATTAGCCATTATCTAATAAGACAAATCTTGACCAAATAACCTGAAAAAGAGGTGAGCTAAAATTTACGTAAGGAGTACCCATAAATTTAGCTGTGTTAATACTGCAGGTGGACGTGGATGCTATTTTAAGCAGAACATTGCAGGAGTAAAACTGGTTCCAAATCTTTCTCGTCCGTTTTGAGAATTTCTCTGCCAAGGTTGCTGTAACTTTTATTCTGTTCTTTTTCACTTACGAAGTTCAATGTGAACCCAAAATTAGCAAAGGCTATGCTTTCTCTCTTCCTTTTGTCTTTTCAGGCTGAAAGGATGTCTGTGTATTCGTACATCATTATGTGTGATATATGAATATGAATGTTATATATAACATGAATGAGATTGTGCCTGACGGATTGATTTTTTTTTTTAGTAAAACCAGTGTTTTACTAACGTGCCATTCTGACAAATGGAAGGTAACTATTGAAGTATTAAAATATCATTGCATAAAAAAGAATTTCCTAGTCCTGTAACACATGCGACATAAGGTAAGGAAATGTTTCAGTGCATACTTGGAGTAAATTCCACGTTTTTTGAGTTTACCTCCCTCTGTTTCAGACAAAGGGTGTGTGTTGGCGTTATTCAGAAGCAAACAGAAATGAAATAAAACATTTGGAAGAAGCTTAGCAAGTTTGGTTGGCTTGAGTTCCTTTTCGTGAAGCATTCAGGACAGGAAATATGTTCTGGCTTTATGTGTTTAGCATTTCCCTAGATAACATAACATGAGCAGATTCATTCTATGTGGCCAAAATATGTGAGTGATTGCAATATTACTTAGAGAGCTCGGCATTGGCCAGTCAAAAAGGAATGTTTATGCTCAATTCAGTTGTATTAAACTTTTCTGTTTCTTCCATATGGATTTTAAGCTATCTCATCACTATGTACAATAGGATAGACTGGGTTGGAAAAAGAAATACCTTTTTGTTTCAAAACTTCTTTGGAAATGGCTGGTGAGACACAGACACGTACTATTCCTGCGCAGTCGTGGCAGTTCCAGCCATAAGCCATCTACTTCCGCTCTAATTTTGGAGGTGGCTTTCTTAGTAAAGACTTTCTCCAGACTTTCAAAAATTCCAACTCCCATCAAGTAATATCTAAGCAATGTCTAAAACAGGCTTGTAGACGTGAAACACTTACATTGGAGCTTTGCACATGCTGTGCTACTTTTCCTCCAGTACTATTTGTTTGACTGTTTGTGGTGGTGGTGTTGACAGTAAAAATACTGTTTTTATGCACTGTGCCCTTTCCTTTGAAATGAGGTTAGTAGATGTATGCATACTGTGTGTGTGAGAGAAGTGTTTATGGCAAATGGGGGGGAAAAAAGGTGCTGGTGAAACTTTACCTTGCAGGTGTCATAGCACCATATCATTGTTTTCCATTAGATTTAGCTGTGTCTGTAATAGTGACAATAAATTGCATTTACACTTCATGCTTGGCACGTATCCCTCCCCAAATACTTCAGCCATGTTTGATGCAAGCACAGTTAGTTAGCTTTTGTATAACTGTTTTGGTCAAGCTGTTGTAGACACTACAGATTAGAGAAAGAAGCTTAAAAATACAAAATAATGCACCTGGAATGGGGGAAAACCATGCACGAACATTATTGTATGTTGCATGTTTTATTCTACTGTTAGTGGATGTTAATTTACCTTAGATCAGTATTAGAAAATAATTATAGTCAAGGGTCCGGTTGAAGGTTTTCAAGTATGTTAAATTCACTGCAGTCCATTGCAGTTCTACCCTGACTTCATAACAAATGGAGAGAGTAGTGCTCTGAAGCTACTGAAAAAGTTACTCTTAATGTTTTTATGGTCAACGGGGAATATGGTGTTTTTCAGAAATTCCCTTAGGGCTGTGAAAGTAATGCTCTCTTAGATGTTGCAGCTGGACATCCAGTTCTGCAGTGTCTCTTGCAGGGCTGGGGTCTCTCCGTTGTATACTCTGTGGAGATCTAAAGATGTCTGCCCTTTCATCATCCTAACCTTAGACCATGGAGTAAGAAAGATGGGAAGACAGCAGGGTGTATAGCGGAGATAAACGGATTTGCTGAAACCTCAGAATGGATTTCAGCAAATCTGAGTTTTAATCTGTTGGAGTGTGGGAAGGAAATCTATACTTCATTTTTGGTTTGGTTGGTGCTTTGAGCTTTTTGTTAATCTAAGCGGGTGCTAGTTTCTTCCATTCCTGTTGTCAGGCTCACCTACATGTACACGGTAAAGCCGCAGTAAGTGCCCCACAGAGACACAACGATGGATGGGCTTGTATGGTACCCTATCTCAATGATAAATATATGGTTTGTGTCTTAATATATATTACTCGTGCTAAATGAGCTTGAAGATCACAACTCTGACCTCAGGATAAACTACCTTAAATACTTGCGCAGAATTGGTTGGTTTCTGTGTTCATTAGAGGCTTACGCTATGAGCCGTTATGAAAGGGGAATTATTTCTCCCTGTTACAACAAATTTGCTACAGATCATTATTGAGGTCAATGGCTTGAAAGTTTGAAAAAGTATCTGCAGAGCTATTTGAACTATCTATCTCTCGTAAGGGACAATTAAATTAGTTATTTTTAAAATACTTATGTAACGGTCACTAATGAAAATGGAGGATTATAAAAGGGAATTCAGTGACCAAACACAAAGTTGGGGAAAATAATATGTTTGTTGTTGAGATAGACATAAGAAATAAGTAATAGTGAGTAAAAGACTTGCATTCCCCTTGTTCCCCAGTACATTATAACCATAAGGTTCATGGTATCATCCAGAAGCAGCTCTGGCACTTTTACTCAATCGATGAATATACTACTGTCCATTTGTGCACTTGGACATGTCCAGGAGTTGAGTGAGTATTCAGAATAAAATTGCTTTTCTCTGTGAGGCAGTAGATGATGGAAGTGATTTTTCATATTAGTACATTTGTACGCTCCCCTGATAATAACATGGGGGTTGGGGACTACATAAAAGCCCGATTCCTTAGTGCTGTCTTTCTTTTCTAAAATAAGACTATTTGAGTTTTATTTTTTTAAAGTGGGGGGAAAAAAAATCACCTCAGTAAAGCACAGCAGAACTGTGCTGACCTAGCACAGTAGTGTGGTTCATTAACAGAGGCTCAAAGTACTCCCATTTTGATATCAGTTCTCAGTAATATATTGGAATCTGTAAAAGCAGATAAGATTTATTATTTAATAATATGACCTTATCCTTTCCAGTGGCATATGAAAGGTGTTTGACAAAGCCTTGTTCGCTGTTGACTTTTTTCTGCATGCATAAAAAGCAAACTGAAGTTTTAACTGCATGGAGTAGCTTCTTGATATCAAGAATTGTTTTGTGGTGAGGGGGGAAGATGTTTCTGTGACCATGGGATTTTTCCCTATGAAATCTGCCTACATTTTGAGTGAGTTAGTTATTGATGAGCCACATGGAGGCTAAAATTAATGTGATCTTTCATAGACTACAGTGCAGTGATTTCCCGCTCTACAATTAATGAATATTTTTCCCATAATCACAGAATAGCTGAGGTTGAACAGGGCCTCTGGAGATCATTTTGTCCAACCTCCCTACTCAAAGCATGGCCACCTGGAGCAGGTTGCACAGGACCATGTCCAGTTGGGGTTTGAATATCTTGAAAGATGGAGGCCCCACAACCTTGCTGGGCAACCTGTTCTGGTGTTTGACCACCCTCACAGTAAGTAAGTGTTGTTATAGCAAGTAACCAGTGAATTTTTATGCAAAGTTTATGGTTTTTGAAAGTGTTAATTTAGGGTGCGAAGACAATGTAGACTTTATTAAAAAAATAGGTGTTTATAAAGAACTCTTAAGAGCTGTGTAACATCTCCGCTGTGGCCATTTAGTCTAAGCTACCTCCAACTGAAATCTGTGAAAAGCCTGCTGTCGGCTTGGGTGGACGCTTGGGTGAGATCAGGAGTCTTGAGCCTGTGGAGATAACTGAGTTACTGTAGTGTTTTGGGGCCGTGAATCAGGATAGGTGACACTTCAGCAAGGTGTCATTTAATTTAGAATGTGTTGGGGATTTTTCCCCTCTCCGCTGATGAGGCTGATTAACTTTAGTTGTCAAAATTGCATTGAAAGAAGAAATCATCAAAACGGTTCTTCCTGAGAAACTTTTGTTTTAGATGAGCAATCCATGTCTTGCTTTTCAAGTCTATGTCGGTGTGTTACAGATGCTGTTTGGGACAGGTCAGTCAACGACAAGTTATTTTGTCATGGAACGAGTTAACTGATTTCTGATGCAAAGTTTATGAGGAGCACAGACTACCAAGAATCATTTCTGTTTATTAGAATTATTAGAATGAATCCTTGAGGTCATTCTCGGCATATCAAAGCAAAGATCTTAATTAGGATAAGTTCCAGGTCTTAAAGAAATTGATTGTGATAGCTTAGGAAATTGGAAAAGATCTGAAGAGCGTGCTGTTCTTAGCATTGTCAGTGCTGAAATTTTTTATTGAATTAAAAGAAGAGTTTTAATAGCTTTTTTGTGGGCAACAGAGACAATTTTGTTGTGTGTTGGTTAAAGAATTCTTCTACTTTTTTTTTTTTGAAGGCTTAATCTGTTGAAGCCAGCCAGAAAAGTGCACGTTATTAAAATAAGTCCTGCATTCCTCATTTGCATCAGTCCAAGGCTTTCCAGTTACTGTGGTGCTATAAATCTGCACATACATGGGTTTTTTTGTATGGGTAAGGTTTATATTATATAGAGACACATTTAAAGTAGAATTATAGTGAGACTTGTGCAATATACAGAAATAAGCTAGTTCAGGTTTCTGCTTTACATTTAAAATTATTGTGTATAATGATTTTTGTCAGTTTGCTCCCATTTTGTGTAGCCGAATTTTGATCCTCAGAGAGGGGATCAAGCTACCAAAATGATACTGCCAGGTTTTCCAGAAACTTTAGGTTAGTTGTTAGTCTTTCACTACAAGAAACTAAATCTTCTTTTGATCAGAAGAGAAAATTAATTCGGTAACGTCAGCCTGAGCCCAAGCTGGCATTTGTCGACACTGCAGAACCACCACCTAGTTTGACACTTTTTCCCTGCCTGATTTGAGAGCAATTTAGAACTGAAATAGCGGGTGTACTTTAGATCAAGATTTATATGTACAAGCAAGGCTCTACAAAGAGTTCGCCCATAGCTGCTGGCAGTCTGCCTAGGGCTGTGTAGGAATTGCCCTTACAGATCAGCGTGGGAGTCCATCTAACTCAAAGTTTGCTGTCTGACAGCTTCTTCAGAAGAGCGAGGAGAAAAGCCTGTGGCGCACGGTTAAGGGACAGCCTGCCCGCTGCCTGCTGTTAATCCCTTATGAGCAGAGGCGAGCTTCAACTCTCGTGCAAGAAGACATTGCATCTCTTCCCGAATGCTTATAATGCCAGATATCTTGCGTTCGAGTTTATTATTAGATATTTTTGTATGCTGTTTATCTGTTATTTTCAGTTTCGTTCTCTTGCAGTCAGTTCCATAGTTAATTCTGCATTGCATAAAACCCAACCAAACGAGCACCAATTCCTTTTGCATTTTCAACTGTTTTTCAGTTTCATTCGCTGCCACTTAGATCTCTGAGAGGGACTAGAAATTTCTAGTACCTATTTCTTACGTAATCTATTCTTATATCATCTTGTGGTTTGCGTGCTTTCATCTCTCTCTGTGCCCCCCGTGCTGTCCGGCGGTATAGCCATCAGAGAGGGGTCATACCAGATTGGAGCGGTGAAAACGATTCCTGCTCTGGCATGCAACTTATGTCACGTATGCGAGTTAAAAACAACGGCAGGACTCACATCTCTAAGGCAAGAAACTGCTCGTGCTCTATTCAGTTCAATTAAAATAGACCATTCTGCCTATTCCCGGCATCATTTTTTGTTGTGTGTGCTGGTTTTGGGATGCAAAACAGCCGAACTCTTCCTGCACGGTACCGCTTCCCACAAACAGGCACAGGACAAGGATATCGCGTGTGCATTTTCTAGTTGCAGAGTAGATGTGTGCCTGACGTGGATTTTTCTTTTAAGCGGTATCTTTCTCATCAATAGTATATTACAAATGATTAATATTGGGAAGAGAAAATAAAGTTGAGGAGTGTAGAGTGTTTCTGTTACTGTTATGACAGTACAGTCAGTCGCTGTAATTATTTTATACCGTAAAGCACCTATATTGCTTAGCTTCGCTGTTATTTTCTTATAGCTCAGTTTGATTTATGGTACATATTGAGTCCTGTTGGAATGCGGCTATACATTAGTATGAACATAAATCTTTTTTTTTTTTTTCTTTTTGAACTAGACATTCCTGCTTACCCCAACTTGCCACTATTAAATTCCGCAATATCCTTTGCCTGTATTTTCCAAGAGTCAAGCCTGTGGTGACCGGCTACTTTTTGTTCTCATTAAAGGTGTTAAAACGATGCAAGAGCCTATTCTTGAGCTCTGCTGCCCCAGGTGCATCTTGGCACGTGATTGTGTAATGCTTCGCTGGGCCTTTCTCCTCCTTTATAAAAAAAACGGAGGGGAAAAGGCAGTGTACTGAACAGATTATTGAGGGGTTTTTTTACCACTGTTTATGTCCTGCCTATGCTGTGTCTGAGTGACGGTGCAGTAAAAGGCAAAAGGATAACCTGGAAAACTTGAAACCTTTAAAAAACAGTTGGAGAGGAAAAGCCTTTCGCATCTGGAGCAGAAGAGAAGAACAGACTTAACAGACGCATTTCCAGCTTCCTAATCGGCAGTAACAGCATGCTGCTGCTAAACCAGCTTGGTTCTTTATTATTTATGGTTTACAAGTTATTTTAAAAGACCTTCATAATAATAGTCCCATTTCATTTCTGTCTTTTCTATAACCACTTTTCCTCCACCACTTCATTTTCAGCTCCAGCATTTCAATTGTATGGCACACCGAGAACCGCTGTTAGTTGCTGGTTTATAGTGGAATACATTTATGCTCAGTAGCAAAAGTACATTGTGTATAGATCTTAGGTGATGTATTTTTGTATCTCACATTGGTTTTGCATATGTTGGTTTTAAGAATGAATGGAGAGCAAGTGAGCCGAATGTGGCATTAGGAGGATGTAGCAGCTTGGCCAAATCTATCACTGCCTTTACTAAGTGACAGAGGCAACACCGAGGCAATCAGTGCAACTGTCTGCTGTGCCTGCCAAGTACCTACAAGTTATATTATGTGCCAAAAATACTTTCCACAGCTTGCCATGTATTTACTGCAATGACTTGACTCAAATGCGGGTGCTGGAGGAAAATACCAAGGAGTAAGAAAACCGGTTTGGTAGTTCAATGTGAAGCTGCCATTTAGGAAAGGATCAAATTATATTGATGGACCCTCTGTTTCATCATGGTTTGGAACCTTTAAAAATATTAAACAGGAGAGTAATGGTTTTCTGGCTTGACTTCTGCTTCGATGTGAACTCCAAGCTCTTCTCATGCTGATCATTTGGTCTCTTGTTGGCACTTCCGTACCATTTTAAGGAATTTTATTTTTTCCTTTCTTACATTATTTACCCCTACTCCTTACAATTGATTCTACTTGGCTAAAAAAAATACTAAAAACACTCTTATCCAGTCCTGATGTTGTCTTTGCTAATGAAAATGATTGAGAAGTGTTTTTCCATTCTGTTCCTGGGCACCTTCCCCAAAGACTTATTACAGCCGGCGTTTAGTTTTGGCTGTTGTACAGAAACAGCTTTCTTCGGTGCTTTATGATCTCCCTCACCTTGCTGGTTATGACAGTCCCCTGTTTCCTCCCCCTTCTACTTGCCCTTTGAAAATACAGACTGTTACTTTCTCCAGTATCACTGCCTCAGCGATTTCTGGTAGGTTTGCTTGTTTTCTTCTGCCATACCGGTGCTAGCCAAGAAATCAAAGTGTCTTCCCCTTTGCTAGCAGCTGTCCTTCTACTTCATAACTCTTGGCAGGGAGAAACTTGTCCCAAATGTGAATATTCCTGGACCTGTAAACTTCCTTTCTCCAGCTCTTTGCCAGAGGGGCCCAGCCTGACATCTGCGTAGGGATGCTCTTCACGCGCTTGGCACTTGGCACCAGCAGTCCCCAACCTAAGCCTGGCAGCTCGTGGCGAGGCTGTGCCCGGGCTCTGGAGACCTGTCCAACATGTGCAGAGTGGTGGGCGCTCCAGGCTTTGCCCATTTGTCCTCCATAAGAGAAGCTGTGACAACTCCTGTGGGATTTGAGGTCTCTCCACCTGTCCCTGCTCTTAGATGTCTTTGTTGCCCTCCAGGATCTGCGGTCTCTCCACCTGTCCCTGCTCCTAGACATCTTTGTTGCCCTCCAGGATTTGCGAGTGAAGACAAAATGAAGTTGATTTGATTACAGTAAGAATTAAATACTTGGTAGGAGATTGGAAATAAAGTTGCAAGAAGACATTAACGTGACGTGCTGTTGCTGTCAGCTCAGTAACTGGCAAGTCCCTTCCAGGCTCTTGAGGGTGTCCTGCTGCTTTGCTGGCTGCACCTACATCCCAGCGCGTCCCCACTGCCAAACTGCGGGCTGAAGGGCTCGCAGCATCCGTGTCGCTTGCGAGGGACCCCCAGCTGTCATCTAATCAAACTGCCAGCTCTGAGCAGGTCCGGTTAAAGCAGAGAATATAATTGAAGAAGCAAGAGTTATACAAACAGCTGATTAATATCACACCCTTGGCACTGCTTAGAGATTAAACGTGACGGATGGGGCTAGGAGAAGGGATTTTGACCAGCATAAGACTCCCTTCATGCTGATCGCTCGTTCCAGGGGACACCGTCGGGGAGCGGATGAGAAACAAGTTGGTGGGGATGAGAGATCAGGAGGGTGTTAGGAGAACTCACTAAACTGGAAAATCAAAACCAAACTCTTGTGTTTTGCGTATTATATACTGTGTGCTAAGGAAATGGAAGGGACAATGCAAATTAAGTAAAAAAACAAAGCAATGAGTCACACCTAACTATGGAAAAGTCTACGTTGTCTGCCTTTTCTCTCTAGAGGGCCTCAAATAACACTTCTGGGTGCTGTAGATCAGCAGTAACAATTCCACTGCGCTATCCCATTTGCTCAGGGAAGGGCTGTGTGGGGCCACATATGTGAACTGTACACCTGGAAAACTTTACCATAGAGTACAGAAGGTGGGCTGTTTGGGTGCATGGCTGGGCTTTGACCCAGATGTGGCAGAGTCCTTATTCCTGCTTTTGGGATAAAACCCCCATAAGCTGATGTTGCTGTTGTAGCCCCTCTTGAAGTCTGTGAGATTTTGCTTTTGTTACTTGCAGGATTCGCTTGTCGGCTTGTATTTCATTTGAATGTTATTTTTATTTGCATTAATCTTGACCACTTCCAACTTATTCTTTCACTTTTTGCTTAAAATTGCAGGTTTTCATAAAATTGGAAAAAATACTGATTAATCTCTGCGTCCACACGTGGTAGTCGTATCTATATCATAACGTCAGGGCCATATCATAACTGGGGATTGGGTTTGCTCCATCCCCAGGCATCTGCAGAGTGCACGTGATACGATACCAGTGCTTTCGTAAACAAAGCTTTGCGATTGAAACCAACCGTACCGCGCTTTCCAAATACACCTAGGGAATTGTGGAAGGAAATTACATTTGAATCCGTTGATTCATCGTGAAGTAATATAGAACCTATTTGGGTCTGAGCTTACTGTTTGTTACAGAAATATATAGGTAGTGTGGAAGATATAAACACTGTAAATTCAGTATAAACACAGGTAAGACCTTGTCAAAACGACTGAAAGAGAATGACATGATATTTGGAAATGAACAAGTTCAGCCCACAAAATAACAGCTGCGAAGTTTTTAATCTTTAACGTCTCCAGTTGTGTTGCAGTGAAAATGAAATCTTTGAGCAAGGAAACAATTTCAATTAACTGTGCTCAGTGTTCTGCAAGGAGTAACTGATTTGAATGAAATACCTGAAAAATTACTAATAGTCTCCTTCAGATCTCGCGTAAGGAAAAGAAATACTGCTTCTGCAGTGGGAAGGCACTGATAAGTACAAGATAAGTTACCAAGGAAATATTCTCCAGCAGGGCTTGGGATCCCTTCTCCTGCTGAGCTGTGGGTGAGCGAGTGTTTTAGCAGCCAGTTCTTCCATCTGTACTACAGCAGGCTGGCAGCCAGGGGTAGAGCTTGATCAACAGCCTCAAGGGGCTGTGGCTTACCAGCCAATGAGTAATCTGCTTGGCTGTTTTGTAGATTGATTTTTTTTTTTTTTTT